>WHUY01000277.1:0-19868 GCA_015179035.1 Tirmania nivea
GAAATTTCTTATTTTTGTTAAGTTATCATGGATGTATGGAGGAATTAAATGCGACCTTTCTATTAATGCTTTAGTTAATACTAGCACAAAAGCTACGATTTTTGATTCTGATTTTATTGAATAGATGATATTGTTTTAGGTTAAGAGGGAGAAAAGACTAAGATTAGAGAGTGCCAACAGCTCAATTCTCAAGAGGTCTAGTACAGTACAGGTCTGAAACCTATAGATGGAAGTCTCTAATGCAAGATCAGGGTGAAATAAAACTCTTGACCTAGTAACTGAGGTTATGAGTCTCGAACTAGGTCTTCCACTCATTTTAGGGATGGATTAGATTATCACCAATTGTGATAAGCTACAAGTTACTACTCCTCATAGGTTTGAGCTTAAGATAGCATTAGAAATCAAGGAGGTTACTGATTTTGCTAACTTTGATGAAGTACTTATAGAGACTCAGTATATCAGACTTGTTGAAATTAAGGAATAGAATTATCAGAAGTTCACAAATGGAGATATTTGGAAGGTTATAAAAATAACTGCAAGTAAGAACCTAAAAGAACTTGCTGATCAATTACTATCTCAGTACAGGAATTTTGTAAAAATCTTTAGAAAGGAGATATAATCTACTCTTCCCTCTTATAGTCTATAGGATATGATAATTGAGTTGGAAGAAGGAAAAAGTCCATTGTTAGGAAAGTTATATCCCCTTTTTTCTAATAAGTTAAAGCTTCTTAAAGAATATCTTGATGAGATACTCCAAAATAGTAAGATTAGACCAAGTAAAAGTAGTGCTGGTACTCCTATTTTCTTTACTAAACAACCTAATAGTAAGTTTCGAATAGTCGTAGACTATAGAGGTCTCAATACTATTACCAAGAAAGATAATTATCTCCTGCTACTCATAACCACTCTTATAGAATAAGTTGCACTTCATAGGTTTTCTCTAAACTCGACTTAAAACTTGGGTTTAACTTTCTAAGAATAGTAGCTAAAGACGAGTGGAAGATAGCATTCAAGACTAGATATGGCTCGTATGAGTATACAGTTATGCCTTTTGGGCTAACTAATACTCCATCTATCTTCCAACGATATGTTAAGAATATTCTATTTAAAAGAATTGATCGAGGGATCATTATATATATTAATAATATCCTTATATATATTTAGACTAAAGAGAAACATGTCGAGCTCTTCTGTTAGGTACTGCAAAAGCTAACTAAGAATAACTTTTGTATTAACATTGACAAATGTATATTCTATGTTCCTAAAATAGAATTCGTAGGATTTAAGGTCAGCACTAAAGGGATATAGATAGGCCAAAAGAAAGTCAAAGACATTTTTATATGGTAAGCCCCTCAGAATATTAAAGAAGTACAAAAGTTTATTAGTTTTACTAATTTCTATCACCGATTTATTAAAGGCTTTAGTAGTTTGGCTCTTTCGATTTAAACATTAATATACAATGGAATTCTTTAGAATTAGACATAGTAGTATCAAAAGGCCTTTAAGAAAATGAAATATAGGTTCACTACAGCTCCAATACTATGCTATTATTATTCCAAACAACCAAAAATGATCGAGATAGATGTATCCGATCTAGCAAAAGCTAGTATCCTATCTCAGAAGGAATTAGATAGTCATTGGTACCTAGTTACTTACTATTTGAAGCGCTTCATCTCAATAACTTTGAAAGCTTAATTATAATGTTTACGATAAGGAAATAGTCATAATTATTAATTGCTTTCAGGAATGGAGACACTTCTTGATAGGTACCCCTGAAGAGATAATTGTGTATATAGATTACAAGAATCTCGAGTACTTTAATTCTACAAAGTTATTCAATTGAAGGTAGGCTAGATGGGTAGAAATACTAAAGCAGTTCAATTTTAGGATCATCTACCACCTAGATAATAACAATGGTAAGGCTAATACATTTTTCTATCAGGTTTATCCTAACCTTGAAGAAGTGTGAGAGAAGTAGGACCACATGATTTAGATGTTTAAACCTAGTCAATTCTAACTAGGTTTGGGTAAGAAGGTACTAGTAACGCATTGAATTATAGTAGTGAAGGCCTCACAGACGGAAGAATCAACTTAGTCAAAGGAAATCCTAGAGGTTGGCCTCATAGATGAGAAGTAGTTAGGAATTTGAAACGTGTTAAAGTTTAGCAAGGAATATTCTGGTCTTAAGTACTATAGTTTAGAAGATAACATGGTGACCTATAAAAGACGTTTATATATTCCTGACAATAACTCACTTAAGCTAAAGATGACATTCTAGAGCTATGATACTAAAGTTACAGAATACTTCAGATATAATAAGACCCTCAAACTAATAAAACGAAATTACTACTAGCCAAATATGGAAAAATGGGTATATAACTATGTCCATATATATAATGCTTACTAGTGCAACCAGATAGTGCAATATAAGAAATATAGTAAACTCGTACCTCTTCTAATTCCTTATAGGCTGTAGGAATATATTTTGATAGATTCTTTTACTAATTTATCTCCGGTCAAAGGGTATAATCAGATCTTGGTTATTATTGATAGGTTTACTAAAATAGCTCATTATATTCCTTTAAAGAACCAAAAGGTTAAGAAGTTAGCTGGAATATTTGTCAAAGAAGTGTGGAGACTACATAGGTTACCAAAGAGAGTCATTTCAGATAGGGATTCGGTATTTGTAAGTTCATTCTAGATAGAGGCTATGTAGTTATTGGGAGTTGAGTTAGATAAGTCTTTGATATATCACCCCCAAACAGATGGCTAAACTGAATGGGTCAACCAGATCTTAGAGCATTATCTATAGATATATTGCTGTTGGGATCAGGATGATTAGGTTAAGTTACTTCCATTTGCTAAGTTTTATTATAATAACACTGTCTACTCTAGCATTAAATATACTCCTTTTTACGTAGTATATAGACAACTTGAACACCCCAAAAATAACTTCTAAAACCCAACTGAGGCCTCAACTAAATCTAACAATCTTGAAGCAGCTAAAATAGTCAAAACTCTAGATATAATGAGAGAAGTAATGAGGAAAAATATAAAGATAGTAAAGGCCTACATATTAAAGTACTATAATCTTAAGGTAGTAGAGACGGAACTGACATTTAAGGTAGGAGACTAGGTTATAGTCAATACTAAGAATATTAAGACTAGGCGTCCGATCAAAAAGCTTGACTATAAGCTTCGAGGAAAGTTCAGAATCAAATGACTCCTCAGTATTTATGCCTATAACTTAGAACTTCCCTCGAGTACAGGCAAAATCCACCCCATCTTCCATATTAGTCTGTTGGAACTCTACCACCTTAACACGATTGCCGGCAAATATTTGCCAACACCTCCTCCTATCGATCTTAAAGAATCAGAGTACTAGATTGAGAAGATTAGAACTACTAAACTTCGGAAGAGAATAGTTATATACTTGATTTCCTAGAAGAGTTATGGTCTTGATGATGATACATGGGAACCATATAAGAACCTGAAGGATAGAGGCTCTGAAATGGTTCAAAAATTCTATTTAGATAATCTACATAAGCCACAGGACCCTGATGTTATCTCATGAGGATTTTTCATTTTTTTTTCTATTTAGGCTTTAGGTTTTTGGAATTATCTTTTACTCATTTTGTTTTCTACCTATACTTCTTATGCCATTTTCTGTTCCAGGAGTACAATAAGACGTATGCAGCTGTATTTCGGCTGTTTTATATAAGGACTAGTGCTTAAGCCCCATCTATAGTCGTTAGTAGCAATACTAATTCTATTTATATAATTAATTAGGTTCTTACAGATAAGAACCTTAAAGGGGGAGGCATTGTTACGAGGTGACATCCGGCTCTACCACAGGTACTTGAGCTCCTGTAAAACGACCCTAGATATCCATATGGACTTTAGGTACACTTATAGTAGTGTGGTGCAAGCTTTTCTAATACTTATCTATAAGAAATAAGTATATGAAATGGGTATGAACTTCGGAGTAGTATATAACTATTATAGATAGTTAAAACTCTTATGGCACACCCATAGACCCTTGAGAGAGAAACGGTTTAAGTTTCATAAGTATCCGATCAATAGTTTAATAGTTACACCTAGATCAATATACTGACTATATATATATATACTAGCTATACTAGCTGTTACCCTGAAGTCTTGGCGTTATCTTGAACTGAAGTTATTATCCTGAACTTTAGGAAAATAACTTGGTAAAAATAAATAAAATAATGAAGCCACGAGGGCGTACTTTAGACCAAAGTGTATCTGGTGACATTATAAGGGAGTGCACTTTAGGCCAAGGTTAAAGATATAGTTAAAATATAAAATTCTCTGAATTTAATATTTCAAAGTTGTATCTAAGCCTATTCATCACCCTGATTCCATTTCCGCAATCCATTTTATGATCAGACTAATATTCATAACGTTATAAGACCTTTAGTAAGGTTAATTAAATCTATAAGGATATTTATCTATTACTAATAACAACTTCACGAATAATATAGGTATTGAGATAAATTAAGATTCTATGATCTTCTACACATTGATGCCTATCTAATAATAATCTGTTTGTGACCTACAAGTCTTTATTAATAGAGTTATGACCAGTTGACAATTATTTTTAATAGACACTAGATGCTATTAAAAAAAAACTACTACAAACTCAAATAAGATGACTCTATAATACTATTGGATATTTATTCGATAGTATCGGGAATTGATATTATATTGGAAGTAGAAATTAGTTATTTTAACTAAGTATTCTTTAAACAGAATAAGTCGGCTTAAGCAAAATATATGAAACAAATAGGCATATGAATCCTCTCTACATTCGGGTTAGTAACCTGTAACAACAAGTATAGATTATGACTGCATTAACAAAAGTGTGGATAGCATAACACTTAGGAAGAAATTTCGAAGAGTGTTAGGTAGGTACACGTCCTTCAAAATATTTTATCAAAAAATATCTACTATTATCATACATTATAAATAGTGAGAGTAGTTCTCAGTTGAATCTAATTCTACTATCAAGAGTATTCGAAAGCAAAAGTATATCAAGTATATAAAGTCTAGAAAGTTCTAAGTCTAGTTTACTTTATTCTCGACTAATAAAAGATTTATTTTATATTTCGAAATAAGATCTATCAGAAAGGATTAAAGTAGATTGAACTTTCTGCTATAGGATTTTATTCTAAGTTATGGAATAAATATCATTATAGTAGTAGAAGTATAGCTATTCTATTCTTTAGTTACTAGAGTATTATAAGAGTGAATAGGGCCCCTGTAACAAATATGGCATTTACTATAGATAGTATCTTACTACTACTTCTATTAAGAGTCTTGTATCCATAGAGTGATATTCCTATATTACTCTTAGAATTTATACATATTTCAAGATTTCATATATATGGGGTATATATTCCTTTAAAAATATTTTCGATACTTGGGAAAGCATTATTTCAAATATAATCTTATACTCTAATAGATAATCAGATATATATTACAAAGTTATTTTTTCCTTATAACTTAGGTCTATTACTCCTTCCTTAGTAGGATTAATGATTCTACTCTTTTTGGGAGTACATTTAACTAATTCTTGAATTTCTTCAGATAGTATAGTTAAATATCTTAACTTCTTAATCTATTTTCCAGCTGTAGATACTATTTTGTTTGATGCTGATTCTTGTTTTAGGTTTACTTCAATATCAATTATTACTCTATAACCTATTAGGTTAAATTAACAGATTCGATCTTCAAGTTACTTTTCCGCTTTAATACCTTATTGTTCTAGTAGTATTATTCAAGAAGATTTGTTAGATATCTTCTCAACTGAGGATAATATCCTTTCGGCTGATGGTGATAATAGTATAATAGTTTGGCAGAGTCTGAATATATTTTACAGACCCGATTCATCTCCGACTTCTGAGTCGTCTAGCAAGAGTATTTCGTTTTCTGATTATAATATTAAAGTAGATATTGAAGATATTAAGACTATCATTGAGATGTCTGAGTCTAGTATTACCTTGAGTGAAGATAATACTTTCTTTAAACTATTGTTTAGTATAGAGGAGACAGTTCATGAGCCATGAGATAATAATTATTTCTTTGTTATACTGATTATTCATAGGACCTATAGTACTAGTTTTTTATTTATGTACTATATTTTTCGTTTCTAGTATAGTATTAAAAATTCCTAGAAGTACAAGTTAATTTGTTAAGGGTACTAGGAAAGGTGTCTGAAATTGGAATTGAATACTTTTATATAGGGAACCACTACCCATTAGAGCTTTACTTAGCTTGCTTTTAAGTCTTGTACTTATACTGTAGTTGAAATTCTGATATCTTATTAGTTGCTATTGTAGCTAGCTGAATTTATAATGTTGTTATTATATTCGAGATGCATTACACTAAAAAGTATAAAAAAGTATCATCAAAATTAATCAGACCTTGAGATGAGGGGTTATAAGTAATAGAGATTAACTTTTGATATTAAAAAAATATAATGAATAATACTAGATAGTAGTTATTTAGTATTATTTATATAATCTATATCCACTGAAATAGATATATATATATACAGGTTCTATTAAGGGATTGCCTCAAAAGGATAGTTGTAGTAAAGTAGGAAGTTCCATTAGAAATATTAATTAATAGGTATAATCTCTGCTTAGATTATTTGCTAATTAATTGATCTGTAGTCGATTATTTTCTGTCTTAATAGTCTAAGGAGAAGATTCCAAAAGGAAATTCATAATCTTTTAATACTTGTTCAACAATGTATCTAACAAATCAGAATATATAGAATATAGTACTTCCTATGGAGTAGTACTATAAAAGTTATAAGAAATATGAGTTATAAGAAATATATAAGTTATAGAGAATATATAAGTTATAGGAAATGGGACTATACCAGAGCTGTATAATACTCTCAAGTTTATATATGAGATAGTAAGTTTTGCTAAATAACTAACTACTAGATTCAGTAGTTATGAAATAATAATAGATATAGAAAATATGAGATAAATAAAATAATAAGAAATTATATCTCTTATTATAATTATAGTTTTTTCATTAATTTTAGTCTTAATTAGTTGATTTTTGATTTTGCTAGTAGAGTCCAGTTGATATATATAGTAAAGCAATTTCTTTCTTTAATACTTTATATGACTCTGCTTGATATATAAGTTAGTTATATATCTATTCATCTTTACTTAAGAGAATTAATGTCACTAATATATATACAGATAGGTGATTAAGAAACTTCCTTCTTTTGACCTCTCCTGATATTGATTGTTTACTCTTAGTATTAATCAATTTAATCTGCATTTTGGTAAGCTAGTTAATGAATTGTTTGATATCTATATATCATCTATTCTTATAAAGTATGGTAGTTTCCCATTACTTCCATAAAATATCTTTACTAGTAGATAGTATTAGAAAATCTTTGAGTACTATTATGAAGCTAAAGAATTTTGCCTTCTTCCCTTTATCTCTTAGATATTAATTATAGATTGTAAGCGCGCTTCCTTGAAGTAGAAATCCTAGAATTTCTAACACTTCAGTCTTCTCTAAATTAATTCCTTTTATCTTCAACTAGTATTGGACTGTTATAGCCTAAGAGTCCAAATATTGTCAGTCTCTTCATTTCTTATTAGTACTATTAGCTTTTTCTAGTAAATCAATTTTGATTTCTTTAATTTTCTTAAGTGAAGTAAAGTTGTTTGCCAAAATCATTCCAGTAGTAGATTCCTATTATTAATGTTTTACCGATTTGCCTCATGGAATCTTTTTAGGTTTAGGTAGACTAGCTATTAATGAGATACTATTACCTGAATTAGAGCTATTTCTTGAGTCGTTATCATCTGATCTACCTCGTACTCCAAACTATTATTGCTATTGTTGACTAGTATTTTCATTTTCTTTATTATTAGTATCATTATCTTCATCTTTTTCATTATTATCTAATTCTTATATTTCGTTTGGGGGAGATGGAAGAGAGTTAAAGTTTCTTGCTTCTTATGCTGATATAGTATTCTTTTAACTAGATTCTTAACTTTTACCTTTATCTTTTATTAGAGTTCGAGCAAATATTTTGGATAATCCTAGGATGGGCTTAAACTAATCTTCCACTAAAGTAGGAATTTCTTTTAAGTAAGTGCTACTTAGCATAAAGACTATTAATTTATCCTAATTTTTTATAAGCCAATATTTCTATTTTAAAAGTCCTACTAGTAGTTTCTTTAGTTCTTTTTTAAGAAAAGCTCCTAATTCCAAATCCTTTTCTCTAAATAGATATAGTATTTGCTATAGATAGTATCTTACTGCTGCTTCTATTAAGAGTCCAGTATTTGCAGAATAATATTTCTGTATTACTCTTAAGATTTATATATATTTTAGAATTTTATATATATAGAATACATATTTCTTCAAAAATGTTTCTAATACTTAGAAAAGAATCATTTCAAATATAACCTCATACTCTAATGGATAATTAGATATATATGTTAAAGTTATTTTTTTATTATAACTTGAGTCTATTACTCCTTTCATAGTAGAGTTAATAATTGTAGTCTTTTTAGAAGTATATTTGACTAACTCTTGAATTTTTTTGGGTAGCATAGTCAAACTCCTTAACTTCTTAGTCTATCTTCTAGCTACAGATACCATTCTATCTAATGCTAATTCTTATTTAGATTCATTTCAATATTGATTATCACTCCACAACCTGTGAGATTAAATTAACAGATTTAATCTTCAAGTTACTTTTCTGCATTAGTACCTTATTAATCTAGTAGTATTATTGAAGAAGATTTGTTGGATATCTACTTGACTGAAGATAATATTGGCTTAGTTAATGGTGATGATAGTATGTTAGCTTAGTAAAGTCCAAATAAATTTTATGGATCTGATTTATTTTCTACTTCTCAATTATCTAACAAGAGTATTTCCTTTTCTAATTATAATATTGAAGTAGATATTAAAAGTGTTAAAACTTTTGTTGAGATATTTAGGTTCAGTGTTACCTTGGATGAAAATAATATTTTCTTTAAAGTGTTATCAGGTATAGAAGAAGCAGTGTATGAGCCATGGAATGATAATTATTTCCTTAGTGTACTAATTTTTCCTGAGATCTATAGTGTCAGTTTTTTATTTATATACTATATTTTTCGTTTCTAGTATGGTATTAAGGATTACTAGAAGTGTAAGTTAATTTATTAAAGATACTGAAAAAAGTGTTTAGAACAGGAGTAAGATACTTTTATATGGGGAACTACTACCTATTAGAGCTCTATTTAGCTTTTTTCTAAGTCTTATGATTATACTACAGTTGAGAGTCTAATGTCTCATTAGTTATTATTGTAGCTAGCCAAATTTATAATATCATTATTGTATTTAAGATATGTTATACTAAAAAGTATAAAAGAATATCATTAAAGTTAATCAGGCCTTAAGATAAAAGGTTTTAAGTAATAAAGATTAACTTTTAATATTAAAAGAAATATAATAAATAATACTAGATAGTAGTTATTCAGTAATATTTATATGATCTATATCTACTAGAATGGATATATATATATATTGGTTCTGCTGAGGGATTGCCTCAGAAAGGTAGTTGTTGTTAGGTAGGAAGTTTTGTTAGGAATATTAATTAATAGGTGTAATCTCTACTTAGATTATTTGCTAACTAACTAATCTATTATAGGTTATTGTCTATCTGAGTAGTCTGAAGAAGAAATTCCAGAGGGGAATTCGTACTCCTTTTATACTTATTTAATAATATATCTGACAAATTAGAATATATAGAATATAGCACTTCTTGTGAGGGCAATGCTACATGAGTCATAATAAATATGAGTTATAGGAAATATATGAGTCATAGAAAATATATGAGTTATAGGGAATATATAAGTTATAGGAAACATAAGTCATAGACAATAGAGCTATACTAAGGCTATGTAATACTCTCGAGTTTATATATAAGATAACAAGTTCCACTGAATAACTAACTACTAGATTTAGTAGTTATGAAATAATAATAGATATAGAAAATATGAGATAAATAATATAATAAGAAATAATATCTCTTATTATAATTAGTATAGTACTAGGTACTTACTCTTCTAATAAATAAATCTACTACAAATAGGATCTTTTTACTATTAGTAGAATATGTTAGCAGTATATATTTAAATATGTAGTCTATATTTATTAAGAATTTCTTTAGCTTACTTAAAATTCTATTGAACTTTAAAGATAATAGGAGGTTATAGTATTCTTTCTTTTTAGAAAGAATCTTAGTTTTATTAGCTGGTAGAAGTAGAGATAGTAAAGGTAGAAATAGTAGTAGTGGTAGTACTAGACTACTTATTAGACTAGAGTGAACATCTTAGATGAAGCTATTAGTATAAATTGATTGAATATATTTGGTAGGATTTAGTTGATTAATTGGTTGTTCTTGGAGGTCTTTAAGTTTCCTCTTGTGAGTTTGAATGAGATGGAAGAGGGCTTCTACCAATTATCTATTAGTTTCATAACTCTAAATATAATTATCCTATTCTTATTTAATTACTTTCAGCATTTAATTACTTACCTTATCCATATCTACTTTAATAGTATTAAACTCAGTTTTTATTACATTGATGATAGATCCTGTATCCTATATGAGTTTGTTAGTTAGTACTTTCTACTACTTTTCTAATACTTCACTGATAGATATAGTCAATCATTGAACTATATCCTGTTATCCCTTAGTTTGGCTCTTGAGAGTAGCTACTTCTTTGGTTACTTACTACTATAGGAATTTAAGATCCTTATATGTAGCTTTGGTATCTTTGAAAACTACTTAGTAAACTTCTGGAGCTACTTTATGAGCTTCCTGAAATTCAACTAAGAGGATTGCCTATGCTTGCAAACTTCTTGTAAAGTCTGCAATCTTAGCTTGATAGTATTCAAATTTAAAGTCTCTATCTTGAATAATATAAGCTAGTAATTGGTTGTATTATTTTTGAGAGATAGTTGGGTATATATTTTTTATAGGATATGGTAGTGGGTAGAGTAAATATTATGAAGAGGTATTACTACCTACTTGCTATAGTAGTTATTAAGGTAGTAGATTAAAGTAATACAATAGACCTAGTAGAAACCCTTGTAAGTATGATATTAATTCATTTGAAAAATAAAATTACTACTTAGAAGATTCTATTCCTCATAAGAGGATATCCTCTATTAGTATGTCATCTTCTATATCTGTACCAAATTGTAGAAAATTATATAGATATTGTTTGATAGTATATAGTATAATATTAGGTAATGTTATGGATCAGTAGGGCTAGATAGGTCCTTTGGATATCTAGGAATTAGATATGTTAATTTGAGTATACTAGTAATAAATAAGATAAGAACTTATCTATAAGGTAATATCATAGGAGCCCTATTAACCCTTATAATGCTCTTATAACTAAAAAATAGAATGGCCATACTTATCCTACTATAATAATATCTATTCTATAATATAGAATATAATCCTATAGTAATAAAGTTCAATTCTACTTTAGTCTTTCTTAATAGATCTTAGTTATAATATAAAATAAATCCTATATTAATTAGATATAAAGTTTCACTAGACTTAGAACTTTGTAGATTTCATACACTTAAGATACTCTTACTTTCGAATACTTTTAATAGTAGAATTAGATTCAACCAAAAACTACTTTTACTATTTATAATCTACAGTAATGGTAAATATTCTTTAATAAAATATTTTGGGAGATATACACCTACCTGTCACTTTTCAGAATTTCTTCCTAAGTGTTATACCATTCATACTTTTATTAACATAATCATAATCTGTACTTATTGTTATAAGTTACTAGCCCAAATATAGAGAAGATTCCTATACTTATATATTTCATATACTTTGCTTAAACTAAATTATTCTATTAAAGAATACTTAGCTAAGATAACTAATTTCTACTTTCAATATAAACTTAATCTCCAATACTATCGAATAACTATTTAACAGTATTATAGAATTATCTATTTGAGCTTATAGTAGTATTTTCTTAATAGTATCTAGTGTCTATTAAAAATAATTTTCAACTACTCATAACTCTATTAATAAAGACTCATAGGTCATGAATAGATTATCATTAGATAGGTATCAATGCGTAGAAGATTATAGAATCTTAATTCCTCTTAATGTCCATAATATTTGTAGAGCTGTTATTAGTAATAAATAAACTTCCTTATAGATTTAATTAATCTTATTAAAGGTCTTATAACTCTATGAGTATTACTCTGATCATAAAACGGATTGCAGAAATGGAATGAAGGCGATAAACAGGCTTAGATACAACTTTAAAATATTAAATTTAGAAAACTTTATATTTCAACTATATCTTTATCCTTAACTTAGAGCACACTCCTTTATAATATTACCAAATATACTTTGGTCTAAAGTATACTCTTATAGCTTCATTATTTTATTTATTTTTATCAAGTTATTTTCCTAAAGTTCAGAGTAATAACTTCAGTTCAGATTAATACTAAGACTTCATAGTAATAGCTAGTATAGCTAGTATATATTTATATAGTTAGTGTATTGATCTAGGTATAACTATTGAATCATTGATTAGATACTTATGAAATTTAAACTGTAGCTCCCTTAAGGGTCTATGGGCGTCTTATAAGAGTCTTAACTATCTATGATAGTTATATTATACTTCAGAGGTTATAGCTATTTTATATACTTATCTCTATAGACAAGTATTAAAAACACTTATACTATACTACTATAAGTATACCTAGAGTCCATATGGATATCTAGGGTCATTTTATAAGAGCTCAAGTACCTATAGTAGAGCTGGATATTACTTTATAATATTATTCTTTTGTCTCTAGTAATTTTGTCATAAATTTATTATCTAAATTAGTAGCCTAATAGTCTCTATTATATTATCCAAGTTAATCTAGGTTTGGGTTTAATATAGTAGTTGACTGTTTTGAGTAGTAGTAAGTCCCATAGAATTTGTTTTAGAAATAATTTAGGAAATTCTATTATTAGATTAAATTGCTTTTATATAGATAAGACTATAATTATAATATCTACTTCTATGTCAGTATCTTTCATATTACTAATTGTATCTTAGCTATCTAGTTTACTATAGTCTATAACTATCTCACATATTACTTCTAGAAATATAGTTCTAATTTCACTTTCAGTGGTTCTAGAACCTTTCCATATTTTTAAAGAAAAATAAGTAATATTTTCAGGCTAGATAGTAACTAATTCCTAACCTATATAGATTATAGCATGAACCTTGATAAGTATAAGTTTCCTAAGAATTATATCCTAGCTATTGAGGTGTATTACATAAAAAGTATATTTTTTTATATATCTTATCTAATCTAATTTGATTATACATATCTTATTAATTATCACCTTAAATCCTTTTAAGGCGATACCTAAAGATATTTTCTTAATACTCTTTGTTAGTATTTTATACAAATGTACAAATGCAGAATTGATTAAATCTCCTTCCTTTATTTAAAGATCTATTAGTGCTAGAGTAGATCAGTCATTCACTCTAATATAAACTTTATTATAGTCAATTGGTTGTATTAATAGAGGTTGTTCCTTGATTTTATCCTTATTGACTTTCAATATAATAGTTATAATGAGATCCTATACTATAGTTTATAAAGATACCTTGTTCTATCACTTCCTATAATCTTTATAAGAATATTTGGGGTTTCAATACTATAGATATTTCTTATCTCTTATCAGTTATATCCTTATCTTATTATCCAATTTTTTTATGATAGTATCCTAATTAGATCCTTTTTGTTTTTTGTGACTAGTCTTAAAGAAGGTTTTATTACTATTACTATAGTTTGATCTATATTAATTATAGTCTTTTCATTGATTTTAGTCTTAATTAGTTGATTTTCGATTTTGTTAGTAGAGTCTATTTGATATATACAGTAGGGTAATTTCTTTCTTTGATGCTTTATATGACTTTACTTAATATATGAGTTAGTTATATATCTATTCATCTTTGATTAAGAGAATTAATGTCACTGACATATATATAGATAGGTAATTAAGAAACTTCCTTCTTTTGATCTTTTCTGATATTGATTATTTACTTTTAGAATCAATAAATTTAATCTGTATTGCAGTAAGCCAGTTAGCAAACTATTTGATACTCATATATTGTCTATCCTTATAAAGTGTAGTAGTTTTCCATTACTTTTATAAAATATTTTTGCTAGTAGATAGTATGAAGAAATCTTTAAGTACTATTATAAAGTCAAAGAATTTCACTTTCTTTACTTTATCTCTCAGATATAGATTATAGGTTGTGAGCATGCTTCTTTGAAGTAGAAATCTTAAGATTTCTAATACCTTAGTCTTTTCTAAATCAATTCCTTTTATTTTCAACCAGTATTAGACTACTATAGCCTAAAAGTCAAAATATTATGAGTCTCTCTATTTCTTATCAATACTATCAAGTTTTTCTCATAAATCAATCTTAATTCGTTTGATTTTCTTAAGTAAAGTCAGGTTGTTTACTAAAATTATTCCAGTAGTAGATTTCTATTATTAATGTTTTACTAATTTTCCTTATTGGATTTTTTTAGATTTAAGTAGACTAGCTACTAATAAGATAATATCATTTAAATCAGAACTATCATTTAGATCAATATTATCTAGTCCACTTTGTGCTCCAAATTATTGTTGTTGTTGATAAGTATTTTCATTTCTTCTACTATTGCTATTATTATTTTTATCTTCTTCATCATTATCTAGTTCCTATATTTCATTTAGGGGAGGTAGAGAAGAGTTGGAGCTTTCTACTTCTTATACTGATATAGTATTTTTTTAAGTAGATTTTTAACCTTTACCTTTATTCTTTATTAGAGTTTAAGCAAATATTTTAAATAATCTTAGAATTAACTTAAATCAATTTTTTGCCAAAGTAGGAATTTCTTTTAAATAAGTACTACTTAGTATAAAGACTATTAATTTATTCCAATTTTCTATAAGCTAGTGCTTCTATTTTAAAAGTCCTATTAATAGTTTTCTTAGTTCCTTTCTAAGTAAAGCTACTAATTCTAAATCTTTGTCTTTAAATAGATATGGTATTTGCTATAGATAGTATCTTACTACTGCTTCCATTTAGAGTCTAGTATCTACAAGATAATATTTCTGAGTTACTCCTAAGATTTGTATATATTTTAAAATTTTATATATATATAGTATATGTTCCTTCTATAATATTTTTGATATTTGAGGAAGAATTATTTTAAATATAATCTCATATTCTGATGGATAATTAGATATATATATTAAGGTTATTTTTTCATTATAATTTATATTTATCTCTTTTTCTATAGTAGGGTTAATAATTCTAGTCTTCTTAAGAGTATATTTAACTAACTCTTAAATTTCTTTGAGTAGTATAATTAAACGCCTTAACTTCTTAGTCTATTTTCTAGCTGTAGATACTATTCTATCTGATACTAATTCTTATTTAGGTTCACTTTGATATTGATTATTACTCTATAACCTATTGGATTAGATCAATAGATTTGATTTTCAAATTACTTTTCCATTTTAGTACCTTATTATTCTAGTAGTGTTATTGAAGAAAATTTGTTAAATATCTACTTAACTAAAGATAATATTGGCTCAATTGATGATAATGATGGTACGGTAGCTTAGCAGAGTCTAAATACATTTTACGTATCTAATTCGTTTCCTACTTCTAAGTCATCTAATAAGAGTATTTTATTTTCTAATTATAATATTAAAGTAAATACTGAAGGTATTAATACTTTCATTAGGATATCTAGGTCTAGTATTGCCTTGAATAAAGATAATACTTTCTTTGAAGTATTATCTAATATGGAGGAGGTAGTTTGTAAGCTATAAAATAAGAATTATTTCCTTATTACACTAATTTTTCCTAGGATCTATAGTGCTAGTTTTTTATTCATATACTATATTTTTCATTTTTAGTATAGTATTAAAGATTGCTAGGAGTACAAGTTGATCTGTTAAAGGTACTAGAAAAAGTATCTGGAATAGGGGTAGGATACTTTTATATAGAGAACTATTATCTGTTAGAGCTATACTTACCTTCTTTCTAAGTTTTATAGTTATACTATAGTTAAAAATCTAATATTTCATACATTATTATTGTAACTAGCTAAATTTATGATATCATTATTATATTGAAGATGCATTAGACTAAAAAGTGTAAAAGAGTATTGTTATGGCTGATTAGACCTTGAGATGAGGGGTTATAAGTAGTAAAGATTAACTTTTGATATTAAACAAAATGTAATAAATAATACTAGATAGTAATCATTTAATACTATTTATATAATCTATATCTACTAGAATAGACATTTGTATATACTAGTTCTTTTGAAGGATTGCCTTACAAGCGTAGTTGTTGTTAAGTAAAGAGTTCTATTAGGAACATTTATTAATAGGTATAATTTCTACTTAAATTATTTGTTAACTAACTAATCTGTTATAGATTGTTGTCTATCTAAGTAGTTTGAGAAGAAGATTCCAAAAAGAAATTCGTACTCCTTTTATATTTATTTAATAATATATCTAATAAATCAGAATATATGAAGTATAGTACTTGCTATAGAGTAATACTATATAAATCATAAGAAATATAAATTATAGGAAATATATGAGTTATAGATAATATATGAGTCATAGGAAATAGAGCTATATCAGGGCTATATAATACTCTTCAGTTTATACATAAGATAGCAAGTTCTACTAAATAACTAACTACTAGATTTAGTAATTGTGAAATAATCATAGATATAAAAAATATAAGATAAAATAAAATAATAAAAAATAATATCTCTTATTATAATTTACCTTCAATTAAAGAGTATAATTAAATCTAAGTTATTTTTTATAGGTTTACTAAAATAGTATATTTTATTCTTTTAAAGAATCAAAAGGCTAAAGAGTTAGCTAAAATATTTATTAAAAAGATATAAAGACTATATAGACTACTAAAAAAGGTTATTTTAGATAGAGAGTAAGTATTTATAAGTTTGTTTTAGATAAAAGTTATATTATTATTAAGAGTTAAGTTAGATAATTTCTAAATATATTATTTTTAAATTAATAGTTAAACTAAATAAGTTAACTAAATTTTAGAGTACTATTTTTAGATATATTATTATTAGAATTAGAATAACTAAGTCAAGTTATTACTATTTACTAAGTTTTATTATAATAATACTATTTACTCTAGTATTAAACTCATTCTTTTTTATACAATATATATCTAATATCCAATAATAACTTTTAGAACCTAACTAAGGCCTTAACTAAATTGAACAACTCTAAGTCAGTTAAGACAGTTAAAATTCTAAATATAATAAAAAAGGCACTAAAAAAGAATATAAAGGTAGTATAGTCCTGAATATCTAAAAACTATAATCTTAAAGTAGTAGAAGAAAAATCAATATTTAAGATAGGAGACTAAGTTATAGTTAATACTAAGAATATTAAAACTGAGTATTAGACTAAGAAGCTTGACTACAAGCTTTAAAACAAGTTCAGAATTAAATAATTTATCAGTACTTATACTTATAAGTTAAAACTTTCTTCAAGTATAAGTAAAATATACTTTATCTTCTATATTAGTCTATTGGAACTCTACTATTTTAATACGATTCACAGCAGATATTTACGAATACCCTTTCCTAGTATTCTTAAAGAATCAAAGTACTAGATTGAGAAAGTTAAGACTAGTAAACTTTGGAAGACAAGAGTTATATACTTAATTTCCTAAAAAAGTTATAGTTCTAATGATGATATATACAAACTATATAAGAATTTAAAAGATAAAGGTTCTAAAATCGTTTGAAAATTCTATTTAGATAATCTATATAAGCTATAGAACCTTAATATTATATTATGAGAATTTTTATTTTTTTCTTATTAAGCTTTAGATTTATTAAATTATTTTTCATATATTTTATTAAAGTTTTCTACTTATATTTCTTATACTATTTTCTGTTCTAGGGGTACAATAAGATATATGCAATTGTATTTTAGCTGTTGTATATAAAAACTAGTCCTCAAGCTCTATCTATAGTTATTAGTAGTAATACTAATTCTATTTATATAATAAATTAAGTTTTTATAGACAAGAACTTTAAGAGAGGAGATACTATCATAGGGTAATATTTAGCTCTACTATAAATACTTGAGCTTTTATAGAACGACTCTAGATATCTATATAGACTCTAAATATACTTATAGTAATATAGTATAAGTATTTCTAATACTTATCTATAAGAGATAAATATATAAAATAAGTATAAATCTCAGAATAGTATATAATTATTATAGATAGTTAAGACTCTTATAATACGTCTATAGACTCTTGAAGGAGCTATAGTTTAAGTTTCATAAGTATCTGATCAATAGTTTAATAGTTATACCTAGATTAATATATTAACTATATATATATATATTAGCTATATTAGCTATTACTTTGAAGTCTTAGTATTACCCTAAACTGAAGTTATTATGCTAAACTTTAGGAAAATAATTCAATAACAATATATAAAATAATAAAGCTATGAGAATATACTTTAGACTAAAGTATATCTAGTAATATTATAAGAGAATATATTCTAAGTTAAAGCTAAAAATATAGTCAAAATATAAAGTTTATTAAATTTAATATTTTGAAGTTATATCTAAGCCTATTCTCTATTCTAATCCTATTTCTATAATCTTTTTTATGATTAGAGTAATACTCATAGAGATATAAGACTTTTCCTAAAGTTAATTAAATCTATAAGAAAGTTTATCTATTATTAAGAATAACTCTATAAATAATATAGGTATTAAAATAAATTAAGATTCTATAATATTTTATATATTAACATCTCTCTAATAAGAATCTATTGGTAACTTATAGGTCTTTATTTATTGGGTTATAAGTAGTTAAAAATTATTTTCAATAGATACTAGATACTATTAAGAAAATACTATCAAAAGTTTAAATAGATAACTCTATAATACTACTAGATAATAATTTAATAATATCAGAGATTGGTACTATATTAAAAGATAAAATTAGTTATTTTAGCTAAGTATTCTTTAATAGAATAAGTTGGCTTATACAAAGTATATAAAATATATAGGTATAGGAATCTTCTCTATGTTTGGGCTAGTAACCTATAATAATGAATATAAATTATAATTATATTAATAAAGATATAGATAGTATAATACTTAAAAAGAAATTCTAAAAAGTGATAGGTAAGTATATATTCCTTAAAATATTTTATTAAAGAATAACTACTATCACTATATATTATAAATAGTAAAAATAGTTCTTAGTTAAATCTAATTTTACTATCAAGAGTATTTAAAAGTAAGAGTACTTTAAGTATATGAAGCCTACAAAGTTCTAAATCTAATAAAACTTTATATCTAATTGATATAAAATTTATTTTATATTATCAAATAAGATCTATAAAGAAAGATTAAAGTAGAATTAAACTTTACTACTATAAGATTATATTCTATATTACAGAATAGATATCATTATGGTAGAATAAGTATAGTTATCTTATTTTCTAGTTACAAGAGTACTATAAGAGTTAATAGAGCCCTTATGATAGATAGTATATTATAATTTAATTATTCTTTTATATATATTATATATTTTCTTAAGTTCCTAATACTATTCATCTCCTTCTATATAATATAATTATATTATTCTAATAACTCTCTATTATATATACTCTACTCAATATTTTCCTTTACTATTCTCTACTATAGTTTCTATATTCTCTATAAT
>WHUY01000278.1:0-19587 GCA_015179035.1 Tirmania nivea
TGATAAGTGTATCTTCCATGTCCCTGAGGTAGAATTCGTGGGATTTAAGGTCGGTACTAAAGGGATATAAATGGGTCAGAAAAAAGTCGATGACATCCTCACATAGCAAGCCCCTTGGAATATCAAAGAAGTGCAGAAGTTTATTGGTTTTGCTAATTTCTATCGCTGGTTTATCAAAGGCTTTAGTAGTTTGGCTCTCCCGATTCAAACGTTAACGCACAATGGAGTTCCTTGGAATTGGACACAGCAGTGTCAAAAGGCCTTCGATGAACTGAAATATAGGTTCACAACTGCTCCAATACTATGCCATTATCATCCCGAATGACCAAAAATGATCGAGACAGATACGTCCGATCTAGCAAAGGCTGGTATCCTATCTCAGAAGGAATCAGATAGTCATTGGCACCCTGTCGCTTACTACTCAAAGCGTTTTATTTCTGCAGAGCTTAACTATGACGTTCATGATAAAGAAATGGTTGTAATCGTTAACTGCTTTCAGGAATGGAGATACTTTTGATGGGTGCCCCGGAGGAGATAATTGTTTATACGGACCACAAGAACCTTGAGTACTTTAATTCTATGAAGTTACTCAATCGAAGGCAGGCTCGTTGGGCAGAAATACTAAGCCAGTTCAATTTTAGGATCATCTACTGCCCAGGTGACAAGAATGGCAAGGCTGATGCGTTTTCCCGTCAGGTTGATCCTGACCTCGAAGAAGGGAGGGAGAAGCAGGACTACACGATTTGAATATTCAAACTCGGTCAATTCCAACTAGGTTTGGATGAGGAGGAACTAGTAACGCGCCGAATTATAGCAGTGAAGGCCTCACAGACGGAAGAATCAACTTGGTCGAAGGAAATCCTAGAGGCTGGCCTCATGGATGAGAAGTGGTTAGGGATTCAGAATGCGTTGAAGTTTGGCAAGGAATATCCCAGTCTTGAGCACTACGGTTTGGAAGATGACATGGTGACCTATGAAAGACATTTGTATATTCCTGACAACAACTCACTCAAGCTAAAGGTGGCATTCCAGAGCCATGATGCTAAAGTTGCAGGACACTTCGGACATGACAAAACCCTCGAATTAATGAAACGAAATTACTACTGGCCGAACATGGAAGATTGGGTACGTGACTACGTCCGTACATGCGACACTTGCCAGCACAATAAGACAGCGCGACACAAGAAATATGGCAAGCTCGTACCTCTTCCGATCCCTTATAGGCCGTGGGAACATATTTCGATGGATTTCATTACCGATTTACCTCCAGTTAAGGAGTATAATCAAATTTGGGTTATTGTCTATAGGTTTACCAAGATGGCGTATTTCATTCCTTTGAAGAACTGGAAGGCTAAGGAGTTAGCTGGGATATTTGTTAAGGAGGTGTGGAGACTACATGGGTTGCCAAAGAGGGTCGTTTCGGATAGGGACTCGGTGTTCACAAGTTCGTTTTGGATAGAAGTCATGCGGTTATTAAAAGTTGAGTTGGATAAGTCCTTGGTATATCACCCTCAAACGGATGGTCAAACCAAACGAGTCAACCAGATCCTAGAGTATTATCTACGGACGTATTGCTGTTGGGATCAGGATGACTGGGTTGAGCTACTTCCATTTGCTGAGTTCTATTACAATAATACTGTCCACTCTAGTACTAAACATACTCCCTTCTACGTAGCATATGGCTAACATCCCGAGAACAACTTCCAGAACCCAACCAAGGCCTCAACCGAATCTAACAACCCTAAGGCAGCTAAGACGGTCGAAACCCTGGATATAATGAGAGAGGCAATGAGGGAGAATATGAAGGCAGTGCAGGCCCGCATGTCAAAATACTACAATCTTAAGGTGGCAGAAAAGGAACCAATATTCAAGTTAGGAAACTGGGTTATGGTCAATACTAAGAATATTAAGACTAGGCGTCCGACCAAGAAGCTTGACTACAAGCTTTGAGGGAAGTTCAGAATCAAACGACTTATCGGTACTTACGCTTATGAGTTAGAACTTCCCCCAAGCACAGGCAAAATACACCCCGTCTTCCACATTAGTCTGTTGAAACCCTACTACCTTAACACAATTGTCGACAGACGTTCGCCAACACCCCCTCCCGTCGATCTCGAAGAATCGGAATACCAAATAGAGAAGGTTAGGACGAGTGAGCTTCGGAAAGGAAGAGTAATATATTTGGTTTCCTGGAAGGGTTACGGTCCTGATGATGACACATGGGAACCATAAGAGAACTTGAAAGATGGAGGCTTTGAAATCGTTTGGAAATTCTATCTAGAAAATCCTCGTAAGCTACGGGACCCTGATGTCATCTTATGAGGATTTTTCATTTTTTCCTATTTAGGCTTTAGGTTTTTGGAATTATCTTTCACGCATTTTTTGCTTTCTACCTATATTTCTTATGCCATTTTCTGTCCCAGGGGTGCAATGAGACATACGCAACTGTGTTTCAGTTGTTGTATATGAGGACTGGTCCTCAAGCCCCATCCATAGCCGTTAGTAGCAATACTGATTCTATTTGTATGATCAATTAGATTCTTGCAGACAAGAACCTTAAGGGGGGAGGCACTATCACAGGGTGACATCCAGCCCTACCATAGGTACTTAAGCTCCTATAGAACGACTGTAGATATCTACATGGACTCTAGGTACACTCATAGCAGTGTGGTGCAAGCTTTTCTAATACTTATCTATAAGAGATAAGTATATGAAACAGGTATGAACCTTAGAGTGGTATATAACCATCATAGATAGTTAAGACCCTTATGACACGCCCATAGACCCTTGAGGGAGCTACGGTTTAAGTTTCATAAGTATCTGATCAATAGTTCAATAGTTACACCTAGAACAATACGCTGACTATATGCACATATACTAGCTATACTGGCTGTTACCCTGAAGTCTTGGCGTTACCCTGAACTGAAGTTATTACCCTGAACTTTAGGAAAGTAACTCAATAAAAATAAATAAAATAATGAAGCTACGAGGGCATACTTTAGACCAAAGTGTGTCCGGTAATATTATAAGGGAGTGCGCCCTAGACTAAGGCCAAAGATAGGCTTGAAATATAAAGTTCTCCGAATTGAATATTTCAAAGTTGTATCTAGGCCTATTCATTGCCCTGATTCCATTTCCGCAATCCATTTTATGATCGGAGTAATACTCGTGGAGTTATAAGACCTTTAGTAAGGTCAATTAAATCCACGAGGATGTTTATCTATTACGGATAACAACTCCGCGAATAATATGGGCATCAAGATGAATTAAGATTCTATGACCTTCTACGCATTGATGCCTATCCAATGATAATCTATTTGTGACCCACGAGTCTTTATTAATAGAGTTATGAGCAGTTGAAAATTATTTTCAACAGATACTAGACACTATTAAGAGAATACTACTATAAGCTCAAATAAGATGACTCTATGATACTATCGAGTATTTATTCAATAGTATCGGGAATTGGCGTTATATCGGAAGTAGAAATTAGTTATTTTGGCTAAGCATTCTTTAATGGAATAAGTCGGCTTAAGCGAAGTATATGAAACCTGCAAGCTTGGGAATCTTCTCTATGTTCGGGCTAGTAACCTGTGACAACGAGTGCAGATTACGACTGCATTAATAAAGGTGTGGATGGTATAACACTTAGGAAGAAATTCTGAAGAAGTGATGGGTAGGTGCGCGTCCCCCAAAAATATTTTATCAAGAAATATCTACCACCACCGCGCATTATAAATAGTGAGAGTAGTTCCCGGTTAAATCTGATTCTACCATCAAGAGTATTCGAAAGTAAGAGCACCTCGAGTACACGAAGCCTACAAAGTTCTAAGTCTAGTGAAACTTTACGTCTAATTGACATAGGATTTATTTTGTATTGCGAAATAAGATCCGTTGAGAGAGACTAAAGCGGAATTGAACTTTACTGCTATAGGATTATATTCTGTGTTGCGGAATAGATATCGTTGCAGTAGGATAAGTACGGCCGTCCTATTTTCTAGTCGCAAGAGCGCTATAAGGGTTAATAAGGCCCCCGTGATAGTAGCTAAGTTTTTCAGCATCCAGCACTAACTCGCATATGTATATGGCTTGCTAGAGGGAAGGGCGATGGACTAGGTCCAGCTATACGTACTTGCTACTGGTATCAACCTGACAGATATTACTGCCCTATTTGCCATCCTCGATCGTGCCTTTGGGGACTCCAACCCAGTGGGCACTGCAACTCGAGCCCTTCATCTACTCAAATAATGTAATTCTGACCTATCAACGTATATCACCGAATTCTCCAGACTGGCCGTGGACGTGCCATGGGATAACAGAGCCAAGCTAGACCAATTCCAAGAAGGCTTTTCCTACGAACTTAAACAAGCCCTGGTTTACTACCCTGAGGTTGACACCTTAGAGGATCTTATCGACCAGGCAAGTAAGATTGAGCAGAAGATGGCCCAACTACGCATGAACCCAAGAGCCTTTCTAGGCACTATGACGCAGCGCTCTCAGCCAGCTACAGCCACAGCCACAGCCACAGCAACTACCACTCCTGTCTTAAACAAAACAGCACATCCCTCCCTCCTTCCTAGAGGTTCCACCCCCATGGACCTCTCCTCCGGATGCCCCCGCCTCTCCCAGGCTGAACGGGATCGCCACAAAATAGAAGAGGCATGCATTATCTATGGGAAACTAGACCATTTTATGGCGAACTGTCTAATCCGCCACCCTCGCCCCCTCACTGTCCACGCCACTGCCGAAGCCCCTGTGGAATCGAGAAATAGCGAGTCCCTTGCTTAATTGCTGATGCAAGCAAGGGACCCACTCGAGGGTCTTTTTCTATTTCTGTATTTTCAGTTAACTCCATAGCTTTAGAGGAATCTCTTCTATCTGGTCGTCATCTTGTTGTACCTATAACGATCTCCTTTAATGGAAAGACGATCTCCACTTCAGCTTTGATAGACTGCAGAGCCACTGGAATTGCATTTATAGATAAAGACTTTGTCAGTACTCATACTATCCCCACATCCCCTTTAAAGACTCCCTGTACTATAGATGTCATCGATGGGTGACCCATATCATCTGGAGATATTACAGACATCGTCTGCCTCTCTGCCAACATTCAGAACCACGTTGAGATGCTTCCCTTATTCATCACCAAACTCCAATATCCTATCGTCTTGGAGATCTCTTGGCTAGTACTATATAATGTCTCTATCCGTTTTGGCTCCTACACAATACAGTTCGACAGTCAGTATTGCAAGAAACACTGTAATACTATAATGACACCTATTACATCTTTAGCACCACCCTTCCCTGCCTAGAGCCCTGTTCATATTAAACAAGCTAGACTACTAGGAATCGATGACCCCCTAACCCCCATGCTGGATATGGAACCTCGACCACCCCCTCTGAATATCAACTTCATTAGGGCGGGAGCCTTCGCACACCTTACAAAACGCCGTAAGCTGAAAGCCTATTCGATATCTATCTATGATGTCAACCTCGAAATCAACAAGCTGCGATCCAAGGAAGACTAGAAGTCTCTAATACCAACTGAATATCATGACTTTATAGACCTATTCTCGGAAAAGGCAGTAGAGAAGCTACCACCCCATCGACTGTACGACCATACAATCCTTTTGGTAGAGGGCAAAACACCCCCTTATGGACCCCTATATGGCATGTCTCGAGACGAGCTTGAAGCCCTAAAGAAATACCTTGAAGAAAACCTCACCAAAGCATTTATTCACTATAGCTCATCTCCTGCCAGTGCTCCAATCCTGTTCGTTAAAAAAGCAGATAGCTCTCTCCAACTGTGTGTAGACTATCGAGGATTGAACGAGATTACAGTGAAAAACCGCTACCCCCTACCCCTTATCTAGGAAACTCTGGCACGCCTCTCTAAGGTAAAGTGGTTCACTAAACTTGATCTTCGTGGAGCCTACAACCTCGTAAGGATTACAGAAGGTGAACAGTGGAAGACAGCTTTTCGAACTCGTTATGGTCACTTTGAGTACGATGTCATGCCATTCAGATTAACTAATGCTTCCGCCTCCTTTCAACACTTTATAAATGACATACTCCGTAATTTCCTTGATATATTCTGTACCGTCTACCTAGATGACATCCTTATCTACTCTGACTCCCTAGCCGAACACAAGGTACATGTCCGCTAGGTCTTAGAGAAGTTGGAATCAGCAGAGTTATACCTGAAACCCAAGAAGTGTGAATTTCATGTTTAGGAAGTGAAATACTTGGGACTGATCATCACTACAGAAGGAATCCGAATGGACCCAGCTAAGGTTGCTACGGTGAAGGAGTAGGAAACCCCAAGCAATATAAAGGATGTACAGGTATTCCTAGGTTTCGCAAATTTTTACCGACGCTTTATCCTAAGATACTCCCGAATAGTTACCCCCCTGACAGTGTTGACGAAGAAAAATCAGAAGTTCCAATGGTCATCTGAAGCATAGTCCGCATTCGAACAGCTTAAAGAAGCCTTCTATTCAGCTCCTATCCTAGCCCATTTTGACTCCGACCGGGAATGTATTGTGGAAACTGATGTATCAGACTACGTATCCACTGGTATTCTCTCCCAATACAGTGACCTAGAGCATACTCTATCCTGTTGCATACTTCTCAAAGAAGCACTCTCCTGCTGAAGTGTAACCTACGAAATATATGACAAGGAATTGATGGCTATTATTCGAGCATTCGAAGAATAGAGACTATACCTAGAATCAGCAAAAGGCGTCATTGAAGTCCTCTCCGACCATAAAAATCTAGGAATACTTCACCACAACTAAGCTCCTCAACCGGCGACAGGCTCAGTTGGTCAGAATTCCTGTCACAGTTTTAACTTCAAAATCAAGTACCGTCTAGGCAGAGCAGGGTAGGTAAACCAGATGCACTAACTAGAAGGTCGGGAGACCTCCTTAAAAGGGGGAGATGAACTGACTGAAATTTCAAAATCAGGTCAGTCCTTAAGTCCCGAAAACATCTCTCTTTCTGCTTCTATAGCAACGGATATAGTAGGCGACTCAGCCCCCTACCTTGCACGAACTCTTAATAGCGGCATATATAGTAGACCCTTTCGTTACCGATATCATATCAGCTATCAGAACAGGGCAACAATGACATACCAAAATTTTCCTTGCCGAGTGTGAAGTGCATGATAATCTCCTTTATCACCTCGACCGACTCTACGTACCTGTAGATCCTCAGCTCCGGCTGCGCCTAATAAGGGATCACCATGATACTCTCGCAGCTGGACACCCAGGTGTAGTAAAAACCCTAGAGCTCTTGAACAGGAGCTATACCTGGATTGACTAGCGAAAGGATGTCGAGCGATATACCCGCAATTGCCATGTATGCAAGAGAGCCAAATCCATAAGACACGCACCCTATGGCACCCTCCGACCACTCAAGATTCCTAACCAGCCCTGGCAACACGTAACAATGGACTTTGTAACAGGTCTACCAGAGGATAGGGGATTCAATGCAATACTCATGGTGGTAGACCGACTAACAAAAATGAGACACCTCATCCCCTATAGAGACTCCTATGCCACTGAAGACCTTACCCTGTTATACCTGAACCATGTGTGGCGCTATCATGGATTGCCTCTATCCATTGTATCTGACCGTGGCCCTCAATTTACCTCGGACTTCTAGAAAGCTCTCTGTGAACTGTTGGGAATTGATGTCCGCTTGTCTACCGCCTATCATCCCCAAACAGATGGTTAGTCAGAGCATATGAATGCTATTATGGAGCAATACCTAAGAGTGTATGTCAACTACCAGTAGGATAACTGGATGACACTGCTGGCGACCTGCGAGTTAGCAGCCAATAATCACTTCTCAGATATACTCAAGTGCTTCCCCTTCCTAGCCAACTATGGTTGGCACCCAAGGTTCGTTGATATTGTGGCACTACTCCAAAAGGCCAAGAAGAACCCCCCAGCCGAAACGCTGGCCTCGCAACTTGCCGACCTACATACCATGCTCAAAGCAGAGCTCAAATATATGCAAACTCGGCAGGCGGAGTACACTGATGGATCAAGACTTCCAGCTCCACAGTACAAACCTGGAGATAGGGTATGGTTGTTCAGCTGGCACTTCCGCACCGAACGACCCTTCTGCAAGCTAGATCACAAGTTCACCGGCCCATATGAAGTCCTCGCTGCTGTGGGTACGCATGCCTACCAACTGAAGCTTCCTCATACAATCAAACGACACCTCGTGGTCCATGTCTCCGAGTTAGAGCCAGCCTCTGACGACCCCCTACCAGGACAAGTACAGCCCCCTCCTCCACCGGTGATCATAGATGGCGCCGACGAGTGGGAAGTGGAGGAAATCTTGGACAGTCGCTGCCGTTATCGTAAACTGGAGTACAAGGTGAAGTGGGTAGGCGATGAGGAAGCGACTTGGCAGCCGGAGGGGGATCTGGAACATTCTGAGGATTTAGTTTTGTCTTTTCACTAACACTACCCTAACAAGCCACGCCCTCCCCATTTGTCGCTGGAACGACAATCATAGAAGGGGGGGGTAGTGTTACGACCGCGACCTGTCTACCTAATACTCATATAGGAGCCGCTACGTGAGTGTCGACTCACCCCATTGCTGCATCTGTTTCGAGTTCAGTCTCTCTTATTGCCTTCTGTCTTCTCTCTGTTACCCTCAAGTGCGATATCCTATCTTGTGTTTTGATTATCTCGGGTTATAGTTATCGTGAGTTGTGGTTATCGCGGGCTGTAGCTATCTCGGGTTGTATTTCTCATCTTCAGAGTCATAGTGATATTAGCGCGACTTCCAATTGTTAAATAGCTTGCTTTCCCCTCTTTTCCTCTCTTCTCTCTTCTTCTCTCTTTACCCAACGTCTTGTTCTCTCCCCTTGTACCTAGGTCATCCCTATACAGTCTGTCTTCTCTTCCATGACAGCCTCCCCCATGACAGCCCCGCTATAATAGCCTCCTACGCCTCCGCCGTACCTCTTGGTCGCTTCTCCCATGCCCTCCCCATTACACCCACCTATAAAAGAACTCCCATACCTAGACAAAGTACTAGAGTAAGAGGTTAAGGACGGGAAAAGAATAGAAAAGCATGAGGACTCAGACGATGCATTCGATCGGCAGCAACGGAGATGTAGAGGAGGCACTCTACCACCTCCCCTCCCCGGAAGTCAGGCAGGATTCACCCCAGGCTCTAGCAGGCCTAGAGGAACTAGCTTTGGTAGAATACCACTACCACTACCATCAAAAGGAAAAGGTAAGGCAACTGCGGGAGGTGGAGACAGTGACCCCTCTAGTAAAGAGGATGAACCCGCACCGACCCCAAAGAAGAAGAAGAAAACCACTTTGGCATAAGCGATACAAAAACTTCTGGAAATGCTTATCAAAGTGGTATCTAAATCAAAAGAACCAAAGCCGGAAGCCCCTAAGCCCAAAGTATTCAAAGGAGATCCAGAGGATCTTGAGAGATTCATTTGAGGACTTGAGAATATATAGGCAATTGAGAAGAAAAAATATCGGAATGACTTAGTCAAGATCCAATATACTGCTAATCTCCTAGAACAACCAACTAGCACTAAGCATCAAGATCCAGTACAGTGGTACGAAGCCTACCACCCCAAAATCGATCTCGCGACAGTACGAAGACTTTTGGGTGGTCTTCGAACAGTACTGGATCCTAGTTGGATGAAGTGGGAAATATTTGTGGAGGCTTTCCGAAGTTTATTTGGGATAAAAGTGGGTAAGAAATAAGCAGTAACTGACTGACTAAACCTCCGACATAGTAGCTCCATCGATGAGTACCTAGATACTCTTACGAATCTTATGTAGAGAACTGAGTACCCAGAAGAGGTGGCTAAGGACAAGCTAGTACAGGGACTGAATAAGGAAGTCGGATTAGCATGGGCTCAGACACTAAATAAACCCCGACTCCTTAGTAAACAAATGGTAATGATGTGGGACATCGGCCATAATTTAGAGAATTTTCACCACCTCCAAGGTGAGTCCTAGAAGGAAGAAATAGGTGGAAAGAAAGAAAAGGCAAAAGGTCGAAAGGATAGTGAAGGAGCTAAAGGAAATGGGAAAAAGAGGAAGAAGGATCAAGGAGGAGATTTTAAGAACCGAGAATCAGAATTGGCGGGTATCCCTAATAATATCATTGAAGAGCGGAAGAAGTCTGACTCTTATCTGAAGTGTAGCAAAGGAAACTACAAGTGGATCGAGTGCTGGACAAAGGATCCAGTCACCTCCAAAGTTGCTAACATGAGTAAGAAATCCTAGACCAAAGGAGGGAAGGCAGACAAGAAGAGTGACAAGGGAGACGTCAAGATCTCGGCAGTGAATGGGATGGTAGATAAGAATGGAGAAAGAATTATTGAATTGGTGGAGAATAGTGATGGGGATTATTGTTTGTTGAAATAATTGGAAAGGAGTCAATTAGGACTCAGAGAATTTCTTATTTGTACTTAAGTTCAATTAATATATTTGTTTTCCCTCTCTCAAGCAAGTACTGCTGAGGATGGCTTGAGTAGCCGAAATGTCTGGAACGTACAGCATAATTCCCAATTATTACAACAAACCGACAGAAAACCCCATTAATCGTACTTGACCAAGCAGACACCTTGTACTTTCCTGAAAAGGAAGTATCGTAGTCAAAATAAAGTGAACTCGCCAACAAATATCTAAAGGCCTCTCCATCCATGGAGAAAGGCTTCTAATTGAAGCTATCCTAACGATCCAAGAGTGAGAAATACCCTGCAAATTACTATTAGATTGTGGAGCAACAAGCCCCATACTTCGTGATGAGTTTGTTTATGAATCCGAGATCCTTGTGAAGAAGTGCCAGAAACCTATACAGGTTCAGAGTGCTGGTCAGCAACTAATCCTAGGAGCTGGTGTGCACTATATACAACCATTAGATGTTATTATAGGAAAACACTCCGAGCATATAGTCTGGGAGGTTGGACAGATCGAGGAAGAAATTGATGGGTATTTACCTATCACATGGCTTATGAAACATAATCCCGATATAGATTGGGAAAAAGGCATGCTACAGTGGAGAAGTGACTACTATAAGCATAATTGCCTACCTAAGGAATTCGAGGTCAAGCTAGTTGACGGATTCCAACTACAGAAGGAGGTCAAAGAAGACCCCTTCGCACAAGTAGCTAGCTTAACCTGGTATACAGATGATGGGCAGGACGTCAAGACATTCCTCCCTAACCAATATCATGAGTGGGCTCATTTCTTAGGTAGAAAACAAGCTGCAGAGTTGCCACAATACTCCATATTTGATCATGTTATCAAACTAGTAGCTAGAACAGAAGCCCCTTATAGACTACTATACCTGTTCTCTAAGCAAGAACTAAAAGCGCTCAAGATATTGCTAGATAATCAGGTAGCAGCAGAGAAAATTGTAAAATCCCAATCGTCAGTAGGAGTACCAATCCTCTTAGTACGGAAGACCGATGGTACCTACCGTCTTTGTATCGATTATCGAGCACTCAACAAAGTTATAGTAAAAAACCGATACCCCTTACCACTGATGACCGAGCTGAGATAAAGGTTGAATAATGCTAAGTTATTTACTAAGCTCGACCTAAAAAATGGCTACTACCTAGTACGGATGTCAGAAGAGAGTGAGGAGATGACAGCATTTCGTACCCGGTTTGGACTATACCATTGGCAAGTGATGCCTTTTGGATTATGCAATGCCCCTGCTACCTTCCAGGCCATGATAGATCATCTACTACATGATCTATTAGATGAAGGAGTTATTGTATATTTAGATAATATCCTCATATACACAGAAGATGAGAAGGAACATAGCAGGCTTGTTAAGGAGGTATTATCAAGGCTAGACAAGGCAGGTCTGGGAGTAAACCTCCGGAAGAGTGAGTTCCACAAGAATTCAGTCGAGTTCCTAGGATACAGAATCTCACCAGAAGGAATTCGAATGACTGATAAGAAGGTCGAGGAAGTTAAGAACTGGCAAGTGCCACGGAAAGTTAAGGAGGTACAAGAATTCCTGAGATTCGCCAATTTCTACTGCAGATTCATTGAAAGATTTTCTAAGATTGCTTATCTCTTAACTGAACTTACCAAAAAGGATCGCCAGTGGAATTGGATGGCAAAATGTAGACAAGCCTTCGAAGAATTGAAGAGGCGATTTACAACCGCCCCAATCCTAATCCACTTCCATTCCGAAGCCGAAATGATTATTGAGATAGATGCAAGCAACTATACTATCGGAGCAATCATGTCACAGAAGCAATCTAATGGGAAAGTACATCCATACGTATTCCTATCTCGAAAGTTCTCTCCAGCAGAGATAAATTATGATATTCATGACAAGAAAATGACAGTAATAGTATAGGCTTTTAAGGAGTGGGAACCGCTAATGAAGTCTTGTCAATAGCAAATAGTGGTCTGGACGGACTACAAAAATTTGGAATATTTTACAAATACAAAGATACTGATAAGGCGTCAGGTGCGGTGGGCGGAATTCTTGGCTGAATTTGATTTTATTGACAAGTATAGACCTGGTAAGAAGAATGGCAAGCCGGATGCTTTATCAAGGCACTGGGACTTGCACCTTCAGGAGGGGAGTAAGGACCTACAACCAGTATAGCTCCTATTCTGACTTGGACAACTCCGAATTGCAATGTCAAAAGTTGTTCGACTGTGTAACACATTCAAAGAAGAGTTGTTAAAAAAGGGGCTAAAGGATGCTAACTGGGTAGTAATAAGGAGTGCGGTATTGGCAGGAGCTAAGGAGGTTGATAAGAACTTCTCAGTCGAAGATAATCTCCTGCTATGGAAAGGCAGATAGTATATCCCAGAAAATAAGGACCTCCGAGTTAAGATTCTGCGAGACAACCATGACAGCTGAATTGCAGGACATTTCGGTATTCACAAGACCCTGGAATGACTCAAGCACAACTACCATTGGATTCAGCTTGAGAAGGATGTTAGTGATTATGTCCGATCCTGTGATACATGCCAGTGGGATAAATCAAGTCGGCATAAGAAGTATGGACTACTGGAACCACTAGAAGTACCATACCGACCTTGGACCTCGATCTCCATGGACTGGATCACTAAACTTCCTAAGTCTAATGGGAATACATAGATATGGGTAATCGTGGATAGATTCTCAAAGATAGTAGGACTGGTACCCCTCCCTACTAATACTACGGTGAAAGACCTTGCCAAAGCATTCCTTACATATATTTGGTATTACCATGGCCTTCCTAACGATATTATCTTGGACCAAGATAGTAAGATCACTTCCCACTTCTGGCAAGTACTGATGGACAGTTTGGGGATTATAAGTAAACTTTCGACTGCTTTCCACCCAGAAACAGATAGACAAATAGAACGGATAAATCAGATACTCGAAGAGTACCTTCGCCACTATTGTTCATGGAAGTAGAATGATTGGGAAGAATTACTACTACTAGCAGAATTCACTATTAATTCGGCATCCTCAGAAGCTACAGGAATATCACCATTTGAAGCGAACTATGGATTTCTACCAAGGCAGTCTTGGGAACCTCGGGGAAAAGTGACTTACGCGAACCCAGCTAGCTAGTTATTAGAAGGAGTTTGGAAGGGAACATAGGAAAGGCTATAAGAAAGGGTTTTGAGGGCAAGAGTTAGGATGGCTAGATAGCATAATACTAATAGGGTTCAACAACCACAGTTTAAAGTAGGAGATATGGTCATGCTCGATAGTCAGAATATCATAACACAATGACCGAGCCGGAAACTGAATTATAAGAAAATTGGTCCTTTACGAATAACTCAATTAGTAGGAATACGAGCCTATAAATTAGAGTTACTAGCGAATTCGAAGGTACAACCAGTATTCCACACCAGCCTCCTCGAACCCTACCGCCAAAGCACAGATCCTACTCGGAGAGTCGAACCCCTCTCAGTCGAGTTATTAGAAGGAGAAGAGAATTGGGTAGTTAGGAAAATAGTTGAGAGCCGGAGGAATGGCTGGAGGAGAGGACGTCTAGTAGAATATTTAGTTTTATGGATAGGTTACCCTGACGAAGATGCTACATAGGAACCCTATAAATACATGAAAGGAATAGCAGAAAGGATTCTGAAGGAGTTCCATAGGAAGAACCCTGAGGCAATATGGAATAGTAGGATTAGGATATAAATATATATAATAGATTCTTGTATATAAGTTCTCGAGGACAAGAAGCCTAGAAGGGGAGTAGTGTCACGGATGTTGACACATACCTAGAATACCCTTTAGAATAGGAAACTACGGGCTAGTGGGGTAGCTTCCCAAGTACTGATAGTGTATTATACTAAAGAGGGAAGCGTTATCCAAGTTATCTAATAATAGGTAATGTGACGATATTACCTAGAGACTAGATAATATACTGGAGGTTGCAAAGGACCTCCTTGGATCGAAAGGCTATATGTACTATCGAGTATGAGATGAGATAGCTAGGTCGTGAGTGGCCAAGGTGAGTGAGAGTAACCAACTACAATGCAGTCGGTCGGTTGATGATCGAGAGAATAGACTTGGCATCTACACCTGTAGAAAGCCTTCCAGAGGAGGCTCTAGTATTCCGAAGCGGGTATTTAACCATACCCGCTGGAGATGGAATTCTATCCTCATGGACATCATACAGAGTAGTAGGAAGTAACCGCTTAATATTATTTCATACTTGTGAATAATATCTTGTTACTTTATTCTACGCCTGTGACTGAGCACTCCCATTATATACTGCTATGTGGAATCAATCACATGAGATCACACCTGTATGCAAGCATACTGAGGGTCTATTCTATTGCAAAGTCGTTATGTACATGAAAACTAATACTATGAGAGACTGTAATTCATTAAATATACTTGCCCCACCCCTACTACCCTCCGATTTGGCCGGTCAAACTCTGCCGAATAGGCCGGCACCTTAATATCTGACTACAATTAATTTCAAGACTTAGCTATAGATCCTGACAATTATGCAGCAATACTAAGTATCCCGGTATATTATAGGCAGGGCTATAGTAAAATTAGAGGTAGGGCAGTATCAGCAGCAGAGGCAGGGCACTGTCGGTAGTACTATCGGCAGCGGAGAAGGAGCACTGTCAGCAGTCGAGGCAGGAGACTATCGGTACAGAGGCAGGGCACTATCAGTAGCGGAGGTAGAGTACTGTAGGGAGCGGAAGTATGGTAGCATGGCCTGTAGGCACCTATCTATATTCTCACTGACATGGACTGAATTCCACTGTCATTGCTAAACTAAACCTCCGCCATTGCTGCTGAGCTGTGTCAGCTATGCGTGCATATATTATAGGCCTAGTAATATTCTCACCTATATAGACTGAATTCTGCCCTCTTTATTGAGCTAAACCTCTGCTATTGCTGCTAAGCTGTATCAGCTATACATGCACACATTAGAGGCTAAACTATGTACTCACCTATATAGACTGAACTTCCATCGTTATTACTGAGCTAAACCTTGGCCATTATAGCTGACTTGTATTAGCTATGTATATACACATTGGAGGCTTGGCGATATGCTCACCTATATGGACTGAACTTCCACCGTCGTTACTGAGCTAAATATCTGCTATTACTGCTGAGCTGTATTAGCCATGCGTATACACATTAGAGGCCTGGTGATATTCTCACCTATATACACTGAACTTCCCTTGTCATTGCTAAACTAAATCTCCACCATTACTGCTGAGCTATATTAGCTATATGTGTACACATTAGAGGCCTAGCAACATTCTTACCTATATAGAATGAACTTAATACATCGTTGTTAAGCTTAACCTCCGCCATTACTGCTGAACTATGTTAGCTATGCGTGCATATATTAGAAGCCTAGTAATATTCTCACCTATATGCATTGAACTTCCATCCTCGTTGTTGACCTTAACCTCTGTTATTACAGCTGAGCTGTATTAGCTATGCGTGCACACATTGGAGGCCTGGCCATGTGCTCACCTATATAGACTGAACTTCCGCTGTTGTTGCTGAGCTAAGCCTCTGCCATTGCTATTAAGCTGTATTAGCCATGCGTGCATACATTAGAGGCCTGTCGATATTGTTACCTATATACACTGAACTCTCATCCTTCTTGCTGAGCTTAACCTCTGCCATTACGGCTGAGCTGTATTAGCTATGCATGCATACATTGGAGGCTATGTGCTCACCTATATAGACTGAACTTCCATTATCGTTACTGAGCTAAACCTCTGCTATTGCGGCTGACTTGTATTAGCTATGCGTGTACACATTGGAGGCTTGGCAATGTACTTACCTATCTAGACTAAACTTCTACTGTCATTGCTGAGCTAAACCTCTACCATTACTGCTGAGTTGTATTAGCCATGTGTGTATATATTAGAGGCCTGGCAATATTCTCACCTATATAAACTAAACTTCCATCATCATTGCTGAGCTAAACCTCTACCATTACTGCTGAGCTGTATTAGCTATACATGCATATATTAGAGGCCTAGCAATATTCTCACCTATATTAACTGAACTTCCATCGTCGTTTCAGAGCTAGAGTCTATGACCGGGTTTCCACTCATGACAGGGTTTCCGCTCATGACAGGATTTCCGCTTACTTACATATATTTTAAACTACATACATAAAAACAGGTACAGAAACTATCTACGGAACCTAAGGGAACGCTGTATGCCACCAATAGAGAGCCCAGGCATCCTAGAGACCTGGTGTTGGCCTAGAGGTATATTGGGGTTGGTTGAGGGACCTGGGGTAAGCCTGTAGAGAAGGGGGGGGGATGCTGGAGTACTAGCACCAGGTGGCTCTAAATCATCTTCAGACTTATTCGTAATCTCATAGTAGCTAGAGGAGTCGCTAGGGATATCAAATGGACTGGCTACTGCTTTTTATTTGCCACGATGGGGTTTGGTAGATCGTTTCCTTTGGGATGTCTTACTGGATGTCTTATTGGATATCTTAGATTTTCCAGGACCAGTTGCAGATATCTGTATACGCTAGCGTTTGATAGCCAATTTGGTAGTCTTTTTCTAATCCGCCTCTTCCCATACCTTATAAAGTCTTGCAATCTCTTCACTATCTAACACTCACCCTAACTTCAACTCTTTCTTACCTAAATGACGTCTATCTTACTTTGTATCCTTAGAGTGAGTCTTACGCCATTGTGCAAATGACTACTTAACTAACTGGTAGTCCCACTTTTTCACAATTCCAAATCTTGATAGCTGATCCACTAGATCCTCATAAATACTTTCATGAACATCTGGATTTATTTCTTATATAAGTTGAAGTTTCTTCTGGCATACAAGGTGAGCAATATAGCTAGAGCTCTGAGGTGTTAGAGGTGGTTGTTGTAAGCTCGGAGGAGCAATATTTGTTTGATATATTTCTTTGGCTTGTTAAAGCTTATTTAGAACAACTCTAGAGTTAAACGGAAAAAGTCCACAAGCTTCAAAGGCTTTGGCAATTTTGGCAGAAGTATATATGGCTTGTCATACTTAAAGATATAAAGGAAGAAAATTGCCTTTATGGATCCTATGAATACCCCTTCGTATACTATTATCAATAGCCTTGCTATAATAATGCTATAGTAGTCCAAATAGGCTAACATCTAATAGTTGTAAGATATGTGTAGAGTATGGAGGAAGGCAATATAAGGCAATTTGATTTACCTCATAATATTTTATAAATTCAATAGTAACGTGGGAATAATAGCCATCAAGAATTAGTAATCTCTAATTTTTATTAGCAATCTCTTTAGTATAGAGATCAAAGATATTTTCCACTCAATCTATACTCAATACACGATCTGTCCAGCCTTTTGGAGAATATGTAAAACGAAAGTTTTTAGACTCTTCATCTTTTCCTATAAACTTATGCCATCCCATATAATAAGTAGCTCCCTTATATATAATCAAAGAAGGTAGGACTCGTCCATCAGCAGATACAGACTCAATTACTATAATTAGTTCTCGATTTCCATCATCTATTATCTTATATGTATACCCTTTATATATATATATTACCTTTAACCACTTAGCTAATCCCATTAGAAATCCCTTCTCATCTATATTGTATATATTCCTTTACTGAATCTTTTTATTGATCATAACATACTGGACTTTCGCAAAGTGATCTTGAATAATTCATGGGTCTTCAGCTTCTATTTAATCATGTTCAAGAGGACTTGTCAATTTGGTAGCTAATGCTGGATAGTGATTGAGAAACCGAGTAATCTAATGCTCTCCAATTGCAGCTTTGATTATCAACTCAGCTACTTGCCGTACATACTCTATGCGAGGTTGAAAATCACAATTCTCGAGTTTTGTTACTAGTCGTACTACAGCTTTTTCATTTGTAGGAGTTAAGATCTGTTGCTTCGAGTGAGCTATAAAATGTGGTTTTGCACCGAGCAATCTCCCTTGTAGAGTTGAGTAAAGTATTTCAAAAGTACTTTCTACATCTCAAAGTGACATGATTCTAGCTTGAATTGCATTAAGTGCCTTCTTGATTGTATCTTCATGCTTGGCTCGTGCTTTTACAGCTTCTTCTCTTATCTTCACTTGTCCTATATCTACCAGGTCATTAAAATTAGTACACTGCATACACCACTCGCTTATGATACCTACTTTATATATCTATACAATCTAGCACTTCTATATAGTATTTGGTGCTTAGTAGATTGTGCATTCATATTGTGGGAGTCACTGTCCTTGTTCATCTCCTAAGAATCCTCCCTTTCCTTATTCAGCCACATAAAAAAAAGCAAATCTGAGACTGAGTAGAAACCCTGTCGTGAGCGGAAACCCGGTTGTATACTCTAAACCTCTGCTATTGCTGCTCAGCTACGTCTGCCAATGCTCTCTGAAGTTATTGTATTTCTATGACTTGTATTGGGGATACAAAATCCACATTCACGAGTGGAGGTGCTACCTACAGCAGGTGCCGTATGGAGGTATATTGGGGTGGCCGGGCAGGGGCTACGCTAGTCACTGCCATAGGGTATGACCTACCACACTTGATGGACCTTGTAGCTGCTAGCTCGGCAATGCTACCTTAGAGTAGCAATAGGTACTAGTGTAGTTGTACAGCTAACGGCGTGCTATGCCCACACAGGCAATATTTATATCAGGCTTCACATGTAGCCAACCTAACAGAATCCTCCATTCGCAATGGCAATATTGATACCTTCACGGCTTCTATACTTGGTGGGAACTGATGGATATCGGGCTAGTCATATTAAGTCTTTTCATGCATATTTGTTTTCATATTCAGGCTATTCATATTAAGTCTTTACATACATATTTGTGCTCATATTTGTGCTAGTCTTGTTAAGTCTTTTGATATAGATTTGTATTATTCATATTGAGTCTTTTCATGTATATTTATACTCATATTCGGACTATTTATACTAAGTCTCTTCATACAGATTCGTGCTGCTCATATTGAGTCTTTTTATACATATTTGTGCTTATATTCGGGCAGTTCATATTGTGTCTTTTCACGTAATATGAATAGCATGAATCTGCATGAAATGACTCAATATGACCTGCCCGAATATAAGCACAAATATGCAT
>WHUY01000279.1:0-19244 GCA_015179035.1 Tirmania nivea
GCAAAAACTCTTGTAGGTATGATGTCAGTTTATCTGGAGAGTATTGGGGCTACTGCCTAGAAAATTTTATTTCTCAAAATAAGATATCTTCCATAGGTATGTTTTGAAATTTATCTTCTATATTATTCGCTGATTGCAAAAAGTTATGTAAACATTGTGTAATAGTATATGGTGTGATATCTAGGAGTGTAAGGGATTAGTAGAGCTAGTAAAGTCCTCTTGGTATCTAGGAGTTATACATATTTTATTTGAGTATACTGATAATAAATAAGACGAGAATTACTTGTCTATAAAGTAATATTACAGGGGCCCTATTAACTCTTATAGCGCTCTTGTAACTAGAAAATAGGATGGCCATACTTCTACTACCACAACAATACTTATTTCGAAATACAGAAGAATATTCTATAGCAGAAAGTTCAATCTACTTTAATCCTTTCTGACAGATCTTATTTTGCAATATAAAATAAATCTTTCATCAGTCAGGAATAAAGTAAACTAGACTTAGAACTTTGTAGGCTTTATGTACTCGAAGTACCCTTACTTTCGAATATTCTTGATAGTAGAATTAGATTCAACTAAGAACTATTCTTACTATTTATAATATGTGGTGATAGTAGATATTTCTTGATAAAATATTATAGGGGATGCACACCTACCTATTACTCTTCGTAATTTCTTCCTAAGTATTATGCCATCTACACTTTTGTTAATGTAGTTATAATCTATGTTCGTTATTACAAGTTACTAGCCTAAATATAGAGAAGATTCCTATACCTGTATATTTCATATACTTTGCTTAAGCCAACTTATTCCATTAAAGAATACTTAGCCGAGATAACTAATTTCTACTTCCGATATAACATCAATCCCCAAACTATCGAATAAATACCCAACAGTATCATAAAGTCATCTTATTTGAGCTTGCAGTAGTATTTTCTCAATAGTATCTAGTATCCATTAAAAATAATTTTCAACTACTCATAACTCTATTAATAAAGACTCGTAGGTCACAAATAGATTATTATTAGATAGGCGCCAATGCGTAGAAGATCATAAAATCTTAATTCATCTCGATACCCATATTATTCACGGAGTTGTTATTAGTAATAAGTAAACTTCTTCGTAGATTTAATTAACCTTACTAAAGGTCTTGGAACTCTATGAATATTACTCCGATCATAAAATGGATTACGGAAATAGAATTAGGGCGAGGAATAGGCCTAGATACAATTTTGAAATATTAAATTCAGAGAACTTTATATTTTAAACATATCTTTAGCCTTGGCTAAGAGTACACTCCCTTATAATATCACCGGATGCACTTTGGTCTAAAGTATACCCTTGTGGCTTCATTATTTTATTTATTTTTATCAAGTTATTTTCCTAAAGTTTAAGATAATAACTTTAATTCAGAGTAATGCCAAGACTTCAAGGTAATAACTAGTATAGCTAGTATATATGTATATAGTTAGTATATTGATCTAGGTGTAACTCTTGAACCATTAATCGGATACTTATGAAACTTAAACTGTAGCTCCCTCAAGGGTCTATGGGCGTGTTATAAGGGTCATAACTATCTATGATAGTTATATACTACTTCGAGGTTCATACCCATTTTATATACTTATCTCTTATAAATAAGTACTAGAAAAGCTTATATGATACTGCTATGAATATACCTAGAGTCCATATGGATATTTAGGGTCGTTCTATAGGAGCTCAAGTACCTAGAGTAGGGCTAGATATTACCCTTTAATAGGTAGAAGTTGATATCTTAAATTTCTGCCAAAAATTTGGTAGTCAAAAATTTAGCCATTGAGCTATAATACCTATTAAGCTGTCAAGCATTTAAGAGGAGCAAAAAGTATTGGTAGTAGAGTAAAAATGAAGGCACTAAGGAGAACTCCTATTAGGTATAAGTAGACTTTACGCCTTATAAGCTAATAAATATATACTTATCTAAGGAAGTCAGTAAATTCATGAATTGTAGATTTCTAAATCAGCTAGTAAATATATAAATTGTAGGTATCCAAATAAGCTAGCGAATGGTGAATTGTTATATATATTAGTAAGGCCAGTACTATATAAATGTAAGAACTCTAGATATGACTATATCATAGTTATACATAGCTTCTATCTACATTATGACTATATAAAGAGGAGGTTGGTAAGTCATTTAGCTAAATACAATTATTACTTGTATAATCATAGTATACTATTAGCTTTACTACTATACTAGCATATATTGCTAGTCTAAGTAGGCTTTTCCAAGCCAAGCTATAAGGCAGCTACCGAACGGGGTTAATTATAACTAGTGAAGTAGAGTAGCATACCCCTAATTTCCCTACCTATAACTATAATTCACCCAGTATATAGTAGCTACTACTAGTATAGCTTTTATATTGCAAGAGTATTTGAAATTTTATCAACTATACAATCTATAATATAATCTATAATATAAGTTAATCAAACTTATAAACTATTATCTAGGTAAAAGGATTGCCACATCTTTAATATATATATATAAGACTTTGTTGCTTACTATACTCATGTAAATACTAGAGGCAGAAAATAATAGCTTTTCTAATAAATAATCTATATCTATATAAAATAATAGTCTATGATAATAATAATTTTGAGTAAATAATATTTAATATAACAGGAGAAATATATATAGTACTATAAAGTTAACTATATTAGTTACTCATATAAAACTACCCCTATATGTAGATATAGAAGTATATAAATCTAACCCATTAATACCTAATATTTGTTTCTGTAACTTATTGATAGTTATTATAAAAGAAAGTTTAATAGGAAATTGTTTATATCTTAAATTAAATAGAAGTTCTTCTTCTATAGTAGCTAATAAAATCTAAAGTATATGTTTTCTTTTCCTATCAAATTCTCTACCCAAAATCTGTAGTATAGCTAATGATCTATTAGTATAGTTATTGATATTATTATATATATAAGTAGCAGTATTACTATAGTAGTATTGTAATATATATAGCTAGTAGTATTGGAGTATATATAGCTGATAGTATTACTAAGTATATAACCATCAGTATTGTTGAGTATATAACTGGCAATATTGCTAGATATATGACTATTAGTATAGCTAACAATATTATTAGGTATATAATTATCAGTATAGCTAGTAGTATTATAGTATATATGACTATTAGTATAGCTAGTAGTATTGCTAGGTATATAACTATCAGTATAGCTAGAAGTATTACAATATATGACTATCGATATAGCTGGCAGTATTGCTAGGTATAGCTATCGGTATAGCTAGCAGTATTATAATGTATATAACTGTTAGTATAGCTAGTAGTATTGCTAGGTATATGACTGTCGGTATAGCTAGTAGTATTACAGTATATAACTGTCAGTATAGCTAGTAGTATTACTAGCTATATGACTGATTTTTCTTAATCTAATTCCTTAAAGCAAGTTGTTAAGTTAGATAATCTTTACTATAAAAGATATCCAAACTGCTCTTAATAAAAGTTGTATAGTGATAAATAAGAAATTCTCCATAGAGATTAATCTTCCTTTATTGATTCTAGTAATAACTCATGTGTTTCAACCAAACCTTCAACTAAAAAGATGGGGATTTTAAAATAATATGCTAGCAAATAATTATCTTTATCCTTAATCTTTAAATATTGTATAATTCAAACTTACAAAATATAGAAAGTTTAGAATTTTGTATTATAGGCAAAGAGTATTAACCTTATATTCTAATAAGTAAAGTATATACTAAAATTTAGAATTTATGAAAAACATACTTCAATTATTTTTCAAAGATTATTTCAATATAAAGATAGATATTTAGGCTTCCCAATAGACTTAGTCTATTCATAGCAATTTTCAAGACTCTAAATATCTTTTTATATATGCTTACAATCCTTTTACCCTACGGGAGTAATTATTATTGAAAGCACCACTAGTAACCAAATAATTTAAGTGGATTTTAAAAGCAGTAGCAGAGGTAAAGGAAGTATAAGTAGTAGAGGAAGCAACTGAATTAGCTAAGAAAATAAAAGTAGTAGTAGAAGTGGAAGCAACAATCGAAGTGAAAGCAGCAATCAAAATAACAGTGGAAGTAATAGTGAAAGTAGCAGTAAAAGTGGTAGTATAAGTAGCAGCAGAAGTAGCAGCATTAGTTGAATTGGCTAAATTGGCTATGGAGGTAAAACTAGTAGAGGAAGTGATTAAATTAACTAAAAAAGAAGAAATAGAAGAAGTAGCTACTATGCAAGAATTAGGAGAATTGATAGAATTGGCAAAGTCTCTAAACATAATAGAACTGGTAGAAGTAATAGGATACAGTAAAAGGTCTAGTAGTTAGAATATATATTTATATTATATCTAGAAAGGGAAAACTAATAGAAGAGTAAAGAGCCTCTAAAAGAGCCTGTCTATAGAAGAGCCTGCCTATAGAAAAGCATACAAAAGAGCCTGCAGAAGAGCTTGCAGAAGAGTCTATGAAAAAGCCTAATTCTGCTTGATCTAATCTATGATACTCTTATATGTAAATAGATTAATACTATCCCTAACACTTCGAGTAATCTAAATATTCCTATAATAGATTAAAGAACCCATAAACAATAAAGTATCTCCTAGTCAAAGTTCTAAAATATATTTGGCTTACTATAATACCAAGTTACCTCTATTATAATTGCTATATAGTACAACTGCATTGAAGACAGAACGAACTTACTTCTAATCTTAATAATATTATAAAATACTATCTAATATTATTTATTAGTTAATGGCTAGTGGCTCTAACTATTATGGGGTGATATCCAGCCCTATCTTAGATACTTGAGCTCTTATAGAATGACTCTAGATATCCATGTAGATTTTAAGTATACTCATAGTAGTATAGTGTAAGCGTTTCTAATATTTATCTATAAGAGATAAATATATAAAATGAATATAAACTTCAAACTAGTATATAACTATCATAGATAGTTAAGACCCTTATGACACACCCATAAACTCTTGAAAGAGCTACGGTTTAAGTTTCATAAGTATCCAATTAATAGTTCAAGAGTTATACCTAGATTAATATACTGACTATATATATATATACTAGCCATATTAGTTATTACTCTAAGGTCTTGGCATTATCCTGAACTGAAGTTATTACTCTAAACTTTAGGAAAATAACTCGGTAAAAACAAATCAAATAATAAAGTCACAAGGGCATACTTTAGACCAAAGTGAGTCCAGTGACATTATAAGGGAGCATGCTCTAAGCTAAAACCAAAGATATAGTTAAAATATAAAATTTTCTAAATTTAATATTTTAAAGTTATATCTAAGTCTATTCTTCGTCTTGATTCCATTTCTGTAATCTATTTTATGATCGAAATAATACTCATAGAGTTATAAAACCTTTAGTAAGATTAATTAAATCTACAAAGAAGTTTATCTATTATTGATAACAACTCCACGAATAATATGGGTATTGAGATGAATTAAAATTCTATGATCTTCCATGCATTGGCACGTATCCAATAATAATCTATTTGTAACCCACGAGTCTTTATTAATAGAGTTATGAGTAGTTGAAAATTATTTTCAATAGATACTAGACATTATTAAGAAAATACTACTGCGAGCTCAAATAAGATGACTCTATAATACTATTGGATATTTATTCAATAGTATTAAAAATTAGTGTAATATTAGAAGTAGAAATTAGTTATCTCAGCTAAGTATTCTTTAATGGAATAAGTTGGCTTAAATGAAGTATATGAAATATGTAGACATAGGAAACTTCTCTATATTCGGACAAGTAACTTATGATAACAAGTACAGATTACGACTATGTTAATAAAGGTATAGATAGCATAATACTTAGGAAGAAATTTCAAATAGTGACAAGCAAGTACATATCCCCCAAAATATTTTATCAAATAATATCTACTATTACTATATATTATAAATAGTAAGAGTAGTTCCTGGTTGAATTTAATTCTACAATTAAAAGTATTCAAAAGCAAGAGCACCTCGAGGAAATAAAGCCTATAAAGTTTTAAGTCTAGTTTACTTTATTTTCAACTGACAAAAGATTTATTTTGTGTTATGAAAATAAGATCTGTTATAAAAGACTAAAGTGGATTGAACTTTCTACTATAGGATTTTATTCTGAGTTGCAGAATAAATATTATTATAGCAGTAGAAGTATAGCTGTCTTATTCTTTAGTTGTTAAAGTGTTATAAGAGTGAATACAGCCCCTATGACATTACTTTGTAGACAAGTAATTCTCGTCTTATTTGTATATTACATACTCAAATCATTATGTCTAATTCTTAGATACTAAGAGGGCCTAGCCAACTTTACTGATCTATCATACTCCCTGATATCATACCCTGTGCTATCATATAGTAACTACATAACTTTCCACAATCTAGAATAGATATAGAAGATAATATGCCAATAGAGGATATCTTCTCATAAGGAATAGGATCTTCTAGGCAACAACTCTATTCCCCTAATGAATTAATGTCATATCCATAAGGGTTTTTGCCAGGTCTATTATATTGAATAGACCCACTAACTCAACGTCTATTATAGTAAGCAGGTAGTGATACTTCTTCTCAGTATCCAACAAGTCTACTACTACATCCTACTCACGCAAATTCTCTTATTATAAGTTAAGAACAATATGACCAGCTATTAGCTCATATTATTCAAGATAAAGCTACCGAATTTGAATGCCAATGAGCTGAACTCGCAAATCTTATAAGAGATCTATAAGGTTAGGCAAAACTCCTAGTCGAATCTCAGAAGGCCTACAAGGTAGCTCAAAAGGCTCACCAAGCAGTATTTGAAGGTACAAAAGCTATCTACGAAGATCTAAAATTATTGCAATAGTAAATAACTGAAGAAGTAGTAGCCTTCAAAGGTTAAACTGTAGGACAAGAAGATATTGTTAAGCAATTAATGGTATCTATTAGTGAGGTATTAGAAAAGCAATAGGAGTTACTAACCAATAAACTCATATAGGATATAAATGCAATTATTAATATAGCTAAGATTGAGTTCGATATAATTAAAGATAATATAGGTAAAGTAAACAATTAGATATAGAAGATGATTAAGCAAGAGTAAGAGGATCATATTTAAAGTTGTAAGACAAACTGGAAATTAGTAAAAGCCCTATCCTGATTAATTCAGACTCATAAACACAAGCTTAAAGACTTACAAAAGCAACCAATCAACTAACCAAACCCTACTAAGTATACTTGATTAATTAATATTGACAGTTTTATCCATGATATTCATACTAGTCTAGTAGGTGGTCTTGTACTTCCACTACTATCACCTCTACCACCACCATCTCTACCCCCGCCAGCTAAGAAGATTAAGGTTCTTTCTGAAAAAAAAGAACCCTAAAACCTCTCACTACCTCTGAAGTTCAATGGAACTTTGAGCAAACTCAAGCAATTACTAATAAAAGTAGATCATATCTTTAAAGGTATACTGCTAACATACTTTACTCATAGTAAGAAAATTTTATTCGAAGTAGATCTACTTATAGGAGGAGCCAGTGATTAGTATTATGCTAATCAATATAAGTAAACACTAGATGCTAACTCCAGATAGGTCAAATAGGACCTATTTAATATTTTTAAATGAGAATTCATTAATATTTATCAATACCAGCATGAGCAGTAGGACGTAAAATTCTCCTTTCAAAAAGAGTTCTAGAAGAAAGGTGAGTTGATCAAAGATTTTATTACTCAGATCAGGGTTTATTAGTTAGTAGCTGAACTATTATGAGAACAGCTCTAGGAGTACTTGATTAGTACTATTTAGGCTGAGACTTGGGCTCATATGGTCCGAGTTACTACTAACAAAGATATTCTTAATAAAGTACCAGCTAGCACAGGAATGTACTTTCAGGCAATCTTTACTGCTGAGTCTGAGGTTGAGTACGAAAAGGTTAAGGAGGTACATGCATAGAACTAGTTCTGTCAAAAAGAATAGGTATCTAGTACGAAAAAGGAGATAGCCCCTACTCCTAAAACTATAGAAAAAAAGTCTAAGAACTTTAATGACTGAATCTCTAAGGCAAAGTAGAAGGTAAAAACAAAGCCTAATACTAAATGCAAATCTAAGTCTAATACTTCCTACAAGAAAGAAAAAGGGCCTAGTCAAGATAAGGTTACTTATGCTATATACTAGGCTCAGAAGAAGAACATGCAGTGTATCAAGTATAGGGATAAAAACTATATGATGGGTAACTGTACAGTTAGATGGAAACTATCAGCAGAATCTAAGGGAAAGCATAAAGCTAAGGAAGAAGTTAAGAAGGTGACAAGAGTGGCAGCTATAGTAGTAATACTTGAAGTTTCTTTTAGATGATTCATTAGTAATAATGAGTTAGATTATAGTGAAAATTTGGACTGTTAGGGACGCAAGCTATCTAGGACATTGAGTTAGATGGTCTTGTAGGATTAGTTTTCCATTTGTGTTATAAGGAAGAGCATCTCTATTGGTAGTTGAAAGAAGAAACATGTTGGGGAACCTATAGATATTGACCTCACTTTTATGAGTTCTATTTCTCATAATTTGTCTTCTTCTGCTTTTCTTTCTTTACAAAATATAAAAAAAGGAATAAAAAGAAAAGCCAATAATAAGGTGGCTACTCTTATCAGTGAATTCTAAAAAAGACCATAAAAGGTAGCAGTGCTAAATATTTTATTGAATAGAATTAAGAATCTCTCTTTGGCAAGAAAATCAAGTATAAAGATATTAAAGTCTGATAGGCTGAAGTTTCTTATCTCTATTAAGTTATCTTTAATATACGGAGGAATAAAAAGGGAACTTTCTATTAATGCATTAGTTGACACTGGTATGGAAGCCACGATTTTAGATTCTAATTTTATTAAATAGATAATATTGTTTTGGGTTAAGAGGAAGAAAACACTGAGATTAGAGAGCACCAACAGCTCGATTCTCAAGAGGTTTGGTACAGTGTAGGTCCAGAACCTACAGATAGAAGTCCTTGATACAAGATCAGGGCAAAACAAAACCTTTGACCTGGTAACTGAGATTAGATGCCTTGAACCAGGTCTTCTATTCATTTTAAGGATAGATTGGATAATCGCCAATTGTAATAAGCTATGAGTTAATACTCTTTATGAGCTCGAGCTTAAGAGGGCATTGGAGATCAAGGAGGTTACGAATTTTGCTGACTTTGACAAAGTACTTGTAAAGACTCAGTATATTAGACTTATTTAGATTGAGGAATAGGATCATTAGAAGTTTACAAATAGGGATATTTGCAAGATTATAAAAATAACTGCGAATGAGAACCTAGAAGAACTTGCTGATCAATTACTATCTCAGTATAAGGATTTTGCAAAAATGTTTGGAAAGGAAATGTAATATACTCTTCCTTCTCATGGTCTATAGAACATAACAATCAAGTTAGAAGAAGGAAAAAGTCCGCCATCAGGAAAGTTATACCCTCTCTCTTCTGATGAACTAGAACTTCTTAAAGAATACCTTGATGAAATGCTCCGAACCGGCAAGATTAGACTGAGCAAAAGTAGTACTAGTACTTCTATTTTCTTTACCAAATAACCTAATAGTAAGCTTCAAATTGTCATAGACTATAGAGGTCTCAATGCTATTACTAAAAAAGATAAGTATCCTCTACTACTCATGACTACTCTTATGAAACAAGTTGGCACTTCACAGGTTTTCTCTAAACTTGACTTAAAACTTGGGTTTAATTTACTAAGAATAGTAGCTGGAGACGAGTGGAAGATGGTATTCAAGACTAGATATAGCTTGTACGGGTCTACAGTTATGCCCTTTGGACTAACTAATGCTCTATCTATCTTCCAATAATATATTAATAATATTCTACCTGACAGAATCGATTGAGGGATTATAGTATATATTGATGATATCCTTATATATACTCAGACTAAGGAGGAATATGTCAAGCTCATCCATTAGGTACTACAGAAGTTAACGGAGAATAACCTTTTTATTAATATTGATAAGTGTATCTTCCATATCCTCGAGGTAGACTTCGTAGTATTTAAGGTCAGTACAAAAAGGATACAGATGGGCCAAAAGAAAGTCGAGGACATCCTTACATGGCAAGCCCCTTAGAATATCAATGAAGTATAGAAGTTTATTAATTTTGCTAATTTCTATCACTAGTTAATTAAAAGCTTTAGTAGTTTGGCTCTTCCAATTCAAAAATTAATGCACAATGAAGTTCCTTAGAATTGGACATAACAGTATCAAAAGGCCTTTGATGAGCTAAAATATAGGTTCACTACAGCTCCAATACTATACTATTATTATTGTAAATAACTAAAGATTATCAAGACAGATGTATCCGATCTGGCAAAAGCTGGTATCCTATCTCAGAAGGAACCAGATAGTTGTTAGTACCCAGTCGCTTACTACTTAAAGTACTTTATCCCAGTAGAGCTTAATTATGATATCCACAATAAGAAAATGGTCATAATTGTCAACTACTTTTAGTAATAGAGACACTTTTTAATGGGTGCCCCTGAGGAGATAATTGTATCTATAGACTACACAAACATTGAGTACTTTAATTATATCAAGTTACTCAATCAAAAGCAGGCTTATTGGGTAGAAATACTAAGCCAGTTAAATTTTAGGATTATCTACTACCTAAGTGATAAGAATAGCAAGGTATTGAAGTGAATATATTAGGTAGGTATATAGCATATAAAGAGGAGTAGTAAACCAGTAGAGTGAAGAGGAAAGCGTGGGTCACAGGAGATTATCTATATAGGAGTAGCTTGCTTGACTTAATTATCTAACATATAGAAAACACCTACCTTAAATACACAAAATAATAGATATTAACAGAGATATAGTCAGTATTAATGAGGCAGTGTAAGGGTAAATGAGTATGGGTAAATAACCATGTAAATGAACCAATATGGAGTAAGCTACATGTATGGTGTGATATATACTCGTAGATAGAAATAGATAGAAGATAATAGAAGTAAATATATAATGATATGGAAGAAAATAATGATATTAGAGGGTATAGAATGTATGCTACAATACTTTCTCTTATTCTATAAGTCCAAGACTATTGAGATAATGATGATATATAATAGGTTTGAGTCCTTTTGTTATAAGGTCTGCATGGTTTTCAACAGAAGAGACATAGGTGAGGGTAAAAGACTTGAGGATGAATTGTTCTCTTGTGAAATAATAAGTAATATCAATATATTTCGTTCGAGGATTATTAACTAAGATTTCTGTAATATTAATGCTTGTGGTGCTGTCTGTGTAGATATGGATAGGAATAGAGTGTCCAATCTGTAAGAATATGTGAATATACCAGAGTACCTGACGAGTGGTTATTGAGAGTACCATATACTTAGATTCAGTTGTAGAGGCAGAGACCAAGTTCTGTTTCTTTGATAACTAAGAAATAGGACAACCATTTAATAGAAAGATATAACTAGTAACAGAACAACAGGTATCACGGTAAGTAGCATAATCAGCATTAGAATAACCAGTAAGTAATAAAGTAGATAAAATATATGAACGTTGATAATTAAGAGAGAGATTACGAGTTCCAACAAGATAATGAAAAACTCTTTTGACAGCAGTATGATAATATTTAAGAGGATGAGAAAAAAAGTGTAAGAGAAAAGAAACAGAGAAAGCAAGATCAGGATGAGTACAAGTAACGAGATATATAAGGGAACCAATCATCTGTTGGTATAAGGTACATTCATAAGGGGGTTCTGAACTATCAACCTTAACCAATTGTTCTTTGGAATCGATAGGAGTGAGAACTGATCGACAGTTTTGAAGTCTAAAGTGTTCGAGGATATTGATAATGTATTGATATTGAGAGAGTTGTAGTCCATTCTCTATTTGGATAACTTCGATTCTGAGGATATATTTGAGATCGCCTTTTATAGTGATCATGAAGTAAGACTTAAGATGATCAATTAAGATCTTAATCTTTGTATTCTTGCCTACTACGGTAATATTATCAACATATACAACAAGTATTACCTTAAGTTCCATATTGATAAATACACAAGGGTTAAAGGGAAGAAAGATAAAGCCGAGTTCAGCAAGGGCAGAAGATAGTCTTTTAAACTATTGGAGAGGAGCTTACTTTAATCTATACAAGGCTTTGCGTAGATGAAGAATCTTACTATCTAAACCAATACTAGGAGGGAGTATCATCTAGATTTCTTCATTAAGATCACTATTTAGAAATACTAATTTGATATTGAGTTGTACTATATCAAAAGAGAAGTAGTTAGCAAGGGCAATAATGAGTCATAAGGAGTTATACTATATTACTGATGCAAAAGTCTTATCATAATTAAAGCCTTCTTATTGAGAATAGCCCTTTGCAATGATCCTGGCTTTGTGATGTTCAACCGATCCATCTGTATTATGCTTGACCTTATATATCTACCGAGATCCAACAAGTTGTTGACTTGAGAGTAATTCTAATATATCATGTACTGTCCATATCTAAGTATCGATAATTGACTGGTATTCCTCAAGCATAGCTTATTGCCATGCATCAGCATCAAGAGAGGTTATAGCTTCTTTATAGCTATTTGGTTCTACCATAAGTTGAGCCCAACTAGAGTTAGAGTAATAGTCAGGTTGCTTCCGAGAACATTAAGGATAAGACTTGTAGTCAAGTTTAGGAGTTGCTGAAGATTTAGTAAACTACTTTATTCGAGTCGACTTAGGAGCAGCAGAAGTATTGGCCGATATTGAGTGAAGAAGAGTTAAGAGACCATCAATAGGAGATTTGGTAGCTCTCTTTGACTCTGGAGAAGAAGAAAGAGATGGAGATGAAATATTGGGAATAGGAGTGTCTGGTGTTAGTGTAGAAGGTCATAGAGGTATAGGTGGTGTTGATAGAATATCAGCAGGTAGAGGAGGGAAGTGAACATCAATAGAGGTATAAGATGATAATAGTTCAAACTTAATTTACCAATAAGTATCTACCTTATATTGAGATGGGATATAAATATGGAACATATGACCTGACTCCGTATAACCAATAAGATGTCCTTCAAGTGCTCTAGCATCAGGTTTTAATCTAGCTGGTTATTTTTCTTCAGGAATATGAATAAAACACTTAGAGAAGAAAGGATGTAGATATGAGAGAGTTGGTTTAACATTAAAGAGTGCCTCGAATGGGGTCTTTTCATTAAGTGCAGAGTGAAGCAATCGGTTCTTAATATAGGCAGCCCAGTTAAAAGCTTCAGTGCAAAGATATAGAGGTACTTTATCGAGAGAAGGTCAAACCATACTCGTAAGAGTTTGGTTATAGTACTCTGCAGTGCCATTGCATTCATAGGAATAGGTGGCAGTAGTTTAGTGCTTAATACTTCATTCTGTAAAGTAAGCTTCTAGTTCCTTATTGACATACTCACCACCTTGGTCAGTTCTAAACGAGCGAGAGTATCGTCTAGTTTATGTGTTAGTCCTTTCATAGAATACTTAGATAAAGCAAATAGCATCACTCTTTTTATGGAGGAAGTTCACTTCAGTATATCGAGTTGCATGATTAACAAGAGTTAATATATACTTGTATTTTCCCAAAGATTCGACTTTAAAGGGTCCTATTAGATCTGAGTGAATAAGATCAAAGAGTTTCTTAGCCTTTGTATTATCGACTAATGTAGGTACCAATTCTTTCGAGTTGTATTTGGCACATAAAGGACAAAAGTATAAGGTCAGTTGTTTGGGGAGAGTGGCGCCATCTTCATAGATATCTGAGGTATTAGACCAAAAGTGGGTAGACAAGTGTCTAAGAGTACGATGCCAGTAATCTATAGTAGCTATATAGATCTTGTTATGACGAATGATAGGATATACTTCATAGGAGCCATAGTTAAGTGATACAGAAATAACAACTGAATTATCTAACTTCTTCCTAACTTCAATAATACTATCTTCACTAACTATCCTAAAACGTCCCAACTCATTAATTTTTCTCCATGAAATCAGACAAGCCTCATTCCAATCTAGTATATACAAAACATCAAACACAGTCATAGAGATCACAGGTTCAGCAACTTCAAGATTCAAAAAAATATTCCTTTGATACATAATATATATCATCCTTCCACTATCAACCATGAGGCCTATATGACAACGAATTGGTTCAAGAAGGTAAGAGAAGTCAGCAGTAATATGGAATGAAGCACCTGTGTTAAAGATCCATACCTCGTATATAGTATAATTAGCGGAGGTACTGGTGAAGTTGGAGAGAGGAACAAGGTGAGTGGAGGAGAAAGAGGAAACAATTATGGCAACGCCATTATCTATGAAGAGTTCTTGAGCCGTAGCAGCTTGGTAAGGGATAATCTCCTTGCTAGAAGGAGGAGAATTTTGAGCGCCGAGTTTGGAAGCATTATGCTCTTTAAGAGCTTGACAGGTCTTAAATATATGACCTTGATGAGGCTTGCCTTTTGAGTGGCACCAGCTGCGATTATTTCCCGTAATAGGTGCCAATTTTCTAGGGTGAGGAGGATTCGGCTTTTTGTTGACTTTATTATTGTTGTTATTGTTGGTAAGAAGAGCTTTGTTCTTTAGAGCAGCTTCGTAAGTGGTCGAGACGAGTTTGAGGAGACGATTGCGAACGTCAAGATATGTAAGCCCTGTCTTGGACTGAAGATTGTCAACAATATTATTATAGGAATTAAGAAGGGTCATGAGTAGATAGTGAGCCTTAATATTGTGATTCTCAAGGTAAATAGCCAAGTTCCAGTAGGGAGAGGTAGAATCAGTTTCTTTGAGTCCGTCAATAAGTCGTCGGAGTTTAGTGTCAAAACTATTGACATGTTGTGTCATACTATCTCCTTCTTTCATTTTGATATGGAAAGTGTAGGAGATAGTGTTCTATAGTATAGTAGTATTACGTCGATCGAATCGTTCCTGTAAGCGAGCCTATACTTGATATGCTATATCTTATTCCGCGATAAGTCCTGTAAGTGATCCTTCAATTACTGACATGAGGAGTATTTTAGCTCGTGCTGTTCTCTTATTCCAAACCTTCAGTTCTGTAGCATCAGTAAGGGCAGTTGCGGATTCTTCAAATAGATCATCATAGTCATAGGAGCTGATAATAAGTGAGACTTATTTTGACCAAGCATGATATTCTAAACCATTGTCTAATAGCTGCTTGATATTGTTAAACTTGAAAGAGAAAGATGCAGAGGAGAGGGAGGCAGAAGGGTCAGCGCCTGAAGCACTACTTAAACCAATACCCAGTAAAGTTATCATGGTAGAGGATAATAGTGACAAGTAAAAATCCAAAATAGATAGAGGAGAAGAATATAGACTCAAATATTATATATTAAAGAGGTTAAAGCTCTAAGCTCATAACTATTGAAGTGAATATATCGGGTAAGTATACAGCATATAAAGAGGAGCAGTAAACCAACAGAGTAAAGAGGAAAGCATAGGTTACAGAAGATTATCTATATAGGAGTAGCTTGATTGACTTGACTATCTAACGTGTGGAAAACACTCGCCTTAAATACACAAAATAATAGATACTAACGGAGATGCAGTTAGCATTAATGAAGTAGTGTAAGGGTAAATGAGCATGGGTAAATAACCATGTAAATGAACTAATGCAGAGTAAGCTGCATGTATAAGATAATATATACTCGTAGATAGAAATAGATAGAAGATAATAGAAGTAAATATATGATGATATAGAAGAAAATAATAACATTAGAGGGCACAGAATATATGCCGCAATATAAGGCTGATACATTTTTTAATAAGAGATATTATTTCTTATTATTTTATTTTTCTCATATTTTCTATATTTATTATTATTTAATAACTGCCGAATCTAGTAGTTAGTTATTTAATAGAACTGGCTGTCTAGTATATACCCTCAAGGATGTAGCACAGCCCTGGTATAGCCCCGTTTCCTGTAATTCATATATTTCCTATGTGTCATGGGGGCCTTATTAACTCTAATAGCACTCTTGTGACTAAAAAATAGGATGGCCATACTTTTACTACTACAATAATACTTATTCTACAACACAGAATAATATCCTATAGCAGAAAGTTTAATCCACTGTAATCTTTTGCAACAGATCTTATTTTGAAATATAAAATAAATCTTTTCATTAGTTGGGAATAAAGAAAACTAGACTTAAAACTTTGTAGGCTTCATATACTCGAGGTGCTCTTACTTTCGAATACTCTTGATACTAGAATTAGATTCAATTGGGAACTACTTTCACTATTTATAATGCACGGTAATGGTAGATATTCTTTGATAAAATATTTTAAGGAATGCGCACCTATCCGTTACTATTCAGAATTTCTTCCTAAGTATTATGCCATCCATACCTTTATTATTATAGTTATAATCTGCACTCATTGTTATAGGTTACTAGCCCAAATATAGAAAAGATTCCTATACCTATATGTTTCATATACTTCACTTAACCCGATTTATTCTATTAAAGAATACTTAGGTCAGATAACTAATTTCTACTTCTGATATAACACTAATCCCTGATACTATTGGATAAATACCCAATAGTATTATAGAGTCATCTTATTTGAGTCTATAGTAGTATTTTCTTAATAGTATCTAGTATCCATTGAAAATAATTTTCAACTACTCATAACTCTATTAATAAAGACTCATAGGTCACAAATAGATTGTCATTAGATAGGTGTCAATATGTAGAAGATTATAGAATCTTAATTCATCTTGATACCTATATTATTTGCGGAGTTGTTATCAGTAATAGATAAACTTCCTTGTGGATTTAATTAATCTTACTAAAGGTCTTATAACTCTATGAGTATTACTCTGATCATAAAATAGATTGCGGAAATGGAATCAGGATGAAGAATAGGCCTAAGTACAACTTTGAAATATTAAATTTATAGAACTTTATATTTCAAGAGTATCTTTGGCTTTGGCTCAGAGTGTACTCTCTTATAATATTACCAGACGCACTTTGGTTTAAAGTACGCCCTCGTGGCTTCATTATTTTATTTATTTTTACTGAGTTATTTTCCTAAAGTTCAGGGTAATAACTTTAGTTCAGGGTAATAACTTTAGTTCAGGGTAATAACTTTAGTTCAGGGTAACGCCAAGACTTCAGGGTAACAGCTAGTATAGCTAGTATATATGCATATAGTTAGTATATTGATCTAGGTGTAACTATTGAACCATTGATCAGATACTTATAAAACTTAAACCGTAGCTCCCTCAAGGGTCTATGGACGTGTCATAAGGGTCTTAACTATCTATAATAGTTATATACCACTCCAAGGTTTATACCCATTTCATATACTTATCTCTTATAGATAAGTATTAGAAATACTTATATCATACTACTATGAGTATACCTAGAGTCCATGTGGATATCTAAAGTCGTTCTATAAGAGGTTAAGTACCTAAAGTAGGGCTGAATGTCACCCTGTAACAGTGCCTCCCCCTTTAAGGTTCTTGTCTGTAAGAACATAATTAATTATATAAATAGAATCAGTATTGCTACTAATGACTATGGATGGGGCTTAAGGACCAGTCCTCATATACAACAGCTGAAATACAGGTGTGTACGTCTCATTGCACCCGTGGGACAGGAAATAGTATAAGAAATACAGGTAGAAAACAAAAAATATATGAAAGATAATTCCAAAAACCTAAAGCCTAAATAGAAAAAAATAAAAAATCATTATAAGATAATATCAGGATCCCGTGGCTTATGAGGATTATCCAGATAGAATTTCTGAATGATTTTAGACCCTCCATCCTTCAAGTTCTCATATGGTTCCTATGTATCATCATCAGGACCGTAACCCTTCCAGAAAACCAAGTATATTACTTTTCCTTTCCGAAGTTTACTTGTCCTAACCTTCTCTATCTGATACTCCAATTCTTGGGGATCAACGGGAGGGTGTGTTGGCAAATGTCTGCCGGCAATCGTGTTAACATGGTAGGGTTCCAACAGACTAATATAGAAGATGGAGTAGGTTTTACCTATACTCGAGGGAGGTTCTAACTCATAAGCATAGGTACTGAGGAGTCGTTTGATTTTAAACTTTCTTTGAAGCTTGTAATCAAGCTTCTTGGTCTGACGCCTAGTCTTAATGTTCTTAGCATTAACTATAACCCAATTTCCTACGTTAAATATTAGTTCCTTCTCTGCCACTTTAAGATTGTAGTATTTTGACATATGGACTTGTGCTGCCTTTATGTTCTCCCACATAGCCTCTCTCATAGTGTTTAGAGTTTCGACCATCTTAGCTGCTTCAGGGTTATTGGATTCAGTTGAGGCCTCAGTTGAGTTTTGGAAGTTGTTCTTGGGATGTTAACCATATGCTGTGTAGAAGAGAGTACATTTAATACTAGAGTGGACAGTATTATTGTAACAGAACTTAGCAAATAGAAGTAACTCAACCCAGTCATCCTAGTCCCAATAGCAATACGTCCATAAATAATGCTCTAAAATCTGGTTGACTCATGTAGTTTGACTATCCGTCTGTAGATAATATGCTGAGGACTTATCCAACTCAACTCCTAATAACTGCATAACTTCTATCCAAAATAAACTTATAAATACTGAGTCTTTATCCAAAATGACCCTCTTTGGTAACCTATATAGTCTCCATACCTCTTTGACAAATATCCCAGCTAACTCTTTAGCCTTCCAGTTCTTTAAAGGAATGAAATGTGCCATCTTAGTAAACCTATCGATAATAATCTAGATCTGATTATACCCTTTGACTAGAAGTAAATCAGTAATGAAATCCATCGAAATATATTCCTATGGCCTATAAAGAATTGGAAGAGGTACAAGCTTACCATATTTTTTATATTATGCTATTTTATTGTATTGGTAAGTGTCACATGTACAGATATAGTTAGATACCCAATCTTCTATGTTCAGCCAGTAGTAATTTCGTTTTATTACTTCGAGAGTTTTGTCACCTCCAAAGTGTCCTGCAACTTTAGTATTATAGCTCTGGAATGCTACCTTTACCTTGAGTGAGTTGTTATCAGGAATATACAAACGTCTTTCATAGGTTACTATATTATCTTCCAAACCATAGTACTCAAGGCTGGAATATTTCTTGCCAAACTTCAATACATTCTAAATCCCTAACCACTTCTCATCTCAGCCTCTAGAATTTCTTTCGACTAAGTTGATTCTTCCGTCTA
>WHUY01000280.1:0-19102 GCA_015179035.1 Tirmania nivea
ATAATAGTTAGATCTAAGAGATGGAATGAAAATAGCATACCAAGTATATATAAAAGTATACCCTATTTGGAAGGATTACTATGATACCTTAGAATAGTATAAGAATTATAAAATCAGAAATAGATTCTTGTATATTAAAAATATATATAGACAATAGAAATAGGTCTTGCCTAACACTATCAATATTGAAGATAAAAACTATCTTGAGCTAGTAATCAATAAAGCATATAAAGCAATAGCTTATAGTAGAATTGAGAAAACTATGAAATATCTTACTGACCGATACTAATACCACTTCTTCTCTAAGTTGGTTAAGAAGTATATTAAAAGTTGCAATACCTGTCAACAAACAAAATATTCTAATAAACTATCTCTCAGACTTGTTATCCCTTTATATATACTAGAAAGACTTTGGTCAGATATTTCAATAGATTTCCTTAAGTTAGCTCCTATCTTCATCAAATATTCTCTTTTGTATTCAAATATTCCTACTGATGAAGAACATATTATCTGTATTTTATATCTTTAGACAATTATTGATAGATAATCAGGATTTAAGTTTTTTATTCTTATTCCTAACAATTTTATAGTAGAATAATATACCACTTTTTTTGATATTTATATAGTCCTAATTATAAGATATTTCTTATATATTGTTTTTGATCATAATACTCTTTTTATATCATTTTACTTCTAGGATTAGGCTAAGAAGAATAGAATCAAATTGGAACTATCTACTATATATCACTCTCATATAGACAGATAATCTAAGATTGTAAATAAGGAAATCTTTTAAGTAGCAAGAGTATGTAAAGTCAAAGAGTCTGACTGGCTATATAAATTGCTTGAGATTTAGTTGAAGCTGAACTCTAGATTTAATAGTACTAGAAAAAGTAATACTTTTAGAACTTTACTAGGATTTAGCATATATTAAGGAGTCTCCCTGCTATCTTATTCTATCAACGCATTTGTACTAGCAAATAAATGTCATAACAATACCTTATAGGTACTTTATAATGCTAACAAGATATAAGTAATATAAGTGAACAAATATCATAAAGTAGTTAAGTTTTTAATTAGACAATAACTCATGCTATCTTTGAAAAACATAAATATACTAAATATTTCACTTAAGTTAAAACCTCAATAGTTAGGCCCTTTCTTAATCATATCTACTAATTATGCTCAAAATAATTATAATCTAGACTTATCCTCTTAACCTAACCTTAATCTTATATATAATACCTATTATATTTTAAAACTTAAACCATATTATTAAAATAATCATATTTAGTTCTCTAAGAAATGATCTTTAGAATTAGAACTAATTAATAATGATCGATATAAATTTAAAAAGGTATTAGAATTCAAAATAGCACTACGATTTAGTAAATGTCAATATAAGGTCAAATAGTTATGTTATACAAAGGTCCAACATAAAAATCTTTTCCACCTTCCTATTTGGGAATATTAGTTTAGCACTATATGTATGCATATCCTAAAATAAATATACATAGTTTCTTGGCATATGCATAATATGAGTATATATGTATATTTTAACTATAAATAAATTCTACCCAATTTATACCCCCATTATTAGTTTTTTCCTTTCAGAGTGATCCTCATATTTGACATACTCCAAGGTTAAGGGAGTTTCATATTCCTACCCCCTCTTCTATACTTTATTGTAAATATTTCAAATATGTCTCTAAGTAATTTCAGTTTGCTACTGAATAACGGTAAGAGTTTTTCTAAGTGATCATAAAATTATTGCCTGAGCACAAGTTATAATATCAAATATTCTTATATACTTGTATAGATGTATAGAGCTGGTTGGCAGGACCCCTTCATGGAGGTGAGCTGGCCTAACCAGTTTATTAGTGATGTAGGAATATTTGTATATACAAATTACTATATAAATACGGCTCCATATGTATGCATATATACTACTAAGCTACTGTTCCCAAATAAGAAAGAGGAAAAAACTTTTGTATCAGACCTCTATACTTTAGAACATGATTGTTGAGTGAATACCAAAGATATTACTACTAAAATCCTTTAGGATTTCTGAGTTAGAGGAAGTCTAGAAGATACCTTTAAGAGAGGACATACTAAAAGAGAAAAATAAGGACTTCAAATAAGAGATAAAACTCAAGCTCTTATTTAACAAGAATGAGACTGTATTATGAATGAATCCCCTAACGATAAATATATCAATACTAATGTACTTTAACTATCTCTCAAGATAGGACGTTTAGAAGCTAGGATTACAAAACAAAATTACTAATATAGTAAAATCTATTCAAAGTGGGGAAGTATAATAAGAAATATTATTTCTTATTATTTTATTTATCTCGTATTTCCTATATTTGTTATTATTTTATTACTGCTGAATCTGGTAGTCAGTTATTTAATAGAACTTGCTATCTCATATATACTCTCGTAGGTATTATATAGCCTCAGCATAGCCCCATTTTCTATAACTTATATATTTCTTATGACTTATATATTTCCTATGACTTATATTTCCTATGATTCATATTTCCTATGACTCACTGGCAAGTAGTACTATCCTACAATAAGTACTATCCTCCATGTATTCTGATTTGTTAGATACATTATTAACTAAGTATAAAAGGAGTATGAATTCTCTTTTAGTTTCTCCTCTTCAGACTACTTAGACATAGATAATAACTTATAATAGATCAATTAGTTAGTAAATAATCTAAGTGGAGATTATACCTATTAATTAATGTTTCTAATAGAACTCCTTACTTAATAATAACTATCCTTCTAAGGCAATCCCTCAGCAGAACAAGTATATATAATGATCTATTCTAGCAGATATAGATTATATAAATAGTACTAAATAACTACTGTCTAGTATTATTTATTATATTTACCTCCAGTTAAAAAGTATAATTAGATTTAAATTATTATCAATAAGTTTACTAAAATAGCTCATTTCATTCCTTTAAAGAACTAGAAGGTTAAGGAATTAGCTAGAAAATTTATCAAAGAGGTATAGAGACTATATGAGCTACTAAAGAGAGTTATTTTGGATAAGAATTCAATATTTATAATTTCCTTTTGAATAAAAGTTATATAATTATTAGGAGTTGAACTGGACAAGTTCTCAGTATATTACTCCCAAATGGATAGTCAAATCGAATGAGTTAACTAGCTCCTAGAACATTATTTATAGATATATTACTATTAGAATCAAGATAACTAAGTTAAGTTACTTTTATTTACTAAGTTTTATTATAATAATACTATCTACCCTAGTATTAAATATATTTCTTTTTATATAACATATAGTCAATATCCTGAGAACAACTTCTAGAACCCAATCCAGGCCTCAACTAAATCAAACAACCTTAAGGCAGCTAAAATAGTCAAAACCTCAAATGCAATAAGAGAGGCTATGAAGGAGAATATGAAGGTATTATAGGTCTATATATCAAAGTACTATAATTTTAAGGTAGCTGAGAAGAAACTAATATTCACTATGGGAGACTAGGTTATAGTCAATACTATAAATATTAAAACTAGGCATCCAACTAAAAAGCTTGACTCCAAGCTTCAAGAGAAGTTTAGAATTAAATAACTGATTAGTACTTATACTTATAAGTTAGAACTTCCCTTAAGTATAGGTAAAACCTACCCTCCCTTGCACATCAGTCTGTTAGAACCTTACTACTTTAATATAATTGCCAGTAGATATTTACCAATACTTTCTCCCATCGATTTTAAAGAATCGGAGTACTAAATGGAGAAGGTTAGGACAAGTAAGCTTTCAAAAAGAAGAGTAATATACTTAGTTTCCTAGAAAGGTTATAGTCTTAATAATAATATATAGGAACCATATAAGAATTTAAAGGATAAAGGTTCTGAAATCATTTAAAAATTCTATCTGGACAATCTTCATAAGCTATAGGACTCTGATGTTATTTTGAGAGGATTTTTTATTTTTTCTTATTTAGGCTTTAGGTTTTTAGAATTATCTTTCATATATTTTTTATTTTCTACCTATATTTTTTATACTATTTTTAGTCCCAGGAGTGTAATAAGACATACGTAGCTGTATTTCGACTATTATATATGAGAACTAATATATAAGACCTATCTATAGTTATTAATAGTAATATTGATTCTACTTATATAATTAATTAAGTTCTTATAGACAAGAACTTTAAGGGGGAAGGCACTGTCATAGGGTGATATCCAACCCTACTATAGGTCTTAAGCTCTTATAGAATGACTCTAAATATCTATATAGACTCTAAATATACTTATAGTAGTATAGTATAAGTATTTCTAATACTTATCTATAAATAATAAATATATGAAACAGGTATGAACCCTAGAGTAGTATATAATTATTATAAATAGTTAAGACCCTTATAGCATGCCTATAGACTCTTGAGGGAGCTACGGTTTAAGTCTTATAAATATCTGATTAATAGTTAAATAGTTATACCTAGATCAATATACTAACTATATGTATATATACTAGTTATTACCCTAAAGTCTCGACATTATCCTAAACTGAAGTTATTACCCTGAACTTTAGGAAAATAATTTGGTAAAAATAAATAAAATAATAAAGCCATTAGGGCGTACTTTAGACCAAAGTGTATCCAGTAATATTATAAGGGAGTACGCTCTAGGCTAATACTAAAAATATACTTGAAATATAAAGTTCTCCAAATTTAATATTTTGAAGTTGTATCTAGGCCTATTCTTTACTCTAATTCTATTTCCGCAATCCATTTTATGATAGGACTAATACTTATGGACCTATAAGACCTTTAGTAAAGTTAATTAAATCTACAAAGAAGCTTATTTATTACTGATAACAACTATATAAATAATATAGGTATTAAGATAAATTAAGATCGTATGATCTTCTATATATTAATGTCTATCTAATAATAATCTATTTGTGAATCACAAGTCTTATTTTAATAGAGTTATGAGCAGTTAAAAATTAATTTTAATAGATACTAGATACTATTAAGAAAATACTATTGCAAACTTAAATAGATAACTCTATAATACTATTGGATAGTTATTTTATAGTATCGGGGATTAGTATTATATTAACTATAGAAATTAGTTATTTTGGCTAAGTATTCTTTAATAGAATAAGTTGGCTTAAGTGAAGTATATAAAATATATAGGTATCGAAATCTTCTCTATATTTGGGCTAGTAACCTATGACAATAAGGGCAGATTATGACTGTATTAATAAAGATATAGATAGTATAATACTTAAAAAGAAATTTCGAAGAGTGACAGGTAGGTACCCATTCCTTAAAATATTTTATTAATAAATATCTAATATTACTATACCTTATAAATAGTAAGAGTAGTTCTTAGTTGAATCTAATTCTACTATCATGAATATTTAAAAGCAAGAGAACCTCAAGTATATAAAGTCTATAAAGTTCTAAGTCTAATGAAACTTTATATCTAATTGAAATAGAATTTATTTTATATTGTGAAATAAGATCTATCAAGAGAAACTAAAAGTGGAATTTAACTTTACTACTATAGGATTGTATTCTCTATTATAGAACAGATATAGTTATAGTAAGATAAGTACAGCTATCCTATTTTCTAGTCACAAGAGTACTATAAGAGTTAATAGGGCCCTTATAATACTAACTCAGACTATATGAGCTCTGGTCTCATATTAGATGGCTTTAATTAGGTACTCTTAAAGCTATTTTCATAGTAGCTCTGCTACTAACTAGTAAACCCTAACTTATACAATAAAATCTTTTATTACCTCACCTTTCTTCTAGTACTCTTTCTAAAAAGAGACCTTTATATCATATTATTTATACTGGTTCTAGTAGGTATTAATAAAATCACATTTGAAGATATTGAATATACTCTATTCAATCTATTCAGAATTAGTATCTAGTATTCATTTATACTGATTAGTATAATATTAAGTACTTGTATCTTTTATAAATAGATTTAGTATAAATAGGATTTTTTTGTAAAATATAGAATATATTAGTAGTATATATTTAAAGATATAATCTACTTTTATTAAGAATTCCTTGACTTTTCTTGAAGTTCTATTGAACTTTAGAGGTAAGGGGAGGTTTCAGGATTCTTTCTTCTTAGAAAGAACCTTAGTCTTCTTAGCTAGAGGAGGAGAAGATAGTAGTAGTAAAGGTAATAGTAGTAGAAGGGTTCCTAACCTAGTATAGACTTTATAGATAATGAAGCTCTCATTATCCACTAATTAAGTATAATTTGTAAGGTATTATTAGTCAAATAGTGGCTTTCAGAAGTCTTTGATATTTTGCTTGTAAGTCTAAATCTAGTAAAATAGTTCTTCTTTTAATTCTTTATTAGTCTTATAAAACATAATATGATCTTCTTACTCTTATTTAATTGCTTTTTGTACCTATTCATTTAACCTAATAATATTAGCTTTTATAGTATTAAACTCGATTTTTACTGTATCAATGATAGCTTTTATATTATTTATAAGCTTATTAGTTAGTACTTTCTATTACTTTTCTGATATTTTACTTATTAATATAGTTAATTACTAAACTGTATCTTGTTATCCTTCTATTTATCTTTTCAGAGCTATTACTTCCTTACTTACTTACTATTGTAGTAACTTTAAATCTTTATATATAGCTTTTACTCTTTCAAAAATAACTTCATAAGCTTTTTAAATAATTTTATAAGCTTCCTAAGTTGTTTTTTAAGTTTCTCTTAGATTTTCTAAAAACACATACTTGAGTATTTAGTCCTCTAGTAAGGTTTACAATCTCAGCACACTATTGATTAAACTTGGCAGCTCCATCTTGAATGATCTAAGTTAATAAATCATTATATTAATATTAGCTTAGAGAAAAATATATAGATCTTATTAGTAGTATTAGATGATATAAGTATAAATTACTAATTAGTTGATGAGGTCTTTTTCGAAAAGTCTCTCTAATTTATTACATTAAACTAGCTGAAAATAATATTAATTTATCAAATAAATAGATAGGATACTATAATAATGATTCTATACCTCTAAATAGAATGTCTTCTATTGGTATATACTAAAAATTAACTTTTATATCTATTTTATACTAAAGGTTATATAGTCTTTATATAATAGTATAAAATATAATATTACGAAATATAAGAGGCTAGTAGGGTTGACTAGGCCCTTTTAGTATCTGAGAGTTAGATATAATTTATTTTGGTATATAATATATAAATAAGATAAAAATTACTTGTCTGTAAAGTAATAATATAGGGGCTCTATTAACTCTCATAGTACTTTTGCAACTAGAAAATAGAACGGCCATACTTATCTTGCTATAATGATATCTATTCTATAATATAGAATATAATCCTCTAGTAGTAAAGTTTAATTCTAATATTAGTCTTTCTTAACAGATCTTGTTTCATATTATATAATAAATCCTATATTAATTAGATATAAAGTTTTACTAGACTTAAAACTTTATAGTCTTCATATACTTGAGGTACTCTTACTTTCGAATACTCTTAATAGTAGAATTAGATTTAACTAAGAACTATTTTTACTATTTATGATATATAGTGATAGTAGATATTCTTTAATAAAATATTTTATAGGATATATACTTATCTGTCACTCTTTAAAATTTCTTTCTAGGTATTATGCCATCTATACTTTTATTAATATAGTTATAATCTATATTTATTGTTATATAAATATAGAGAAGATTCTTATGCCTGCATATTTTATATACTTCACTTAAGCCGACTTATTCTATTAAAGAATACTTTGGTGAGATAACTAATTTCTACTTCCAATATAATACCAATCCCCAATACTATCAAATAACTATCTAACAGTATCATAAAGTTATCTATTTGAGCTTGTAGTAGTATTTTCTTAATAATATCTAGTATCTATTGAAAATAATATTCAACTGTTTATATCTCTATTAATAAAGACTTGTAAGTTACAAATAGATTATTATTAGATAGGCGATAATATATAAAAGATTATAGAATCTTAATTTATCTTAATATCCATATTATTTATAGAGTTATTATCAGTAATAAATAAACTTCCTTGTAGATTTAATTAATCTTACTAAAGGTTTTATAACTCTATAAGTATTACCTCAATTATAAAATAGATTATGAAAATGATATTAAGGTGATGAATAGACTTAGATATAATTTCAAAGAATTAAATTTAAAAGACTTTATATTTTAATTATATCTTTAGTCTTAGCTTAGAGTGTACTCCCTTATAATATTGCCAAATATACTTTAGTCTAAAGTATACCCTCATTGCTTCATTATTTTAATTATTTTTATAGAGTTATTTTCCTAAAATTTAGAGTAATAACTTTAATTCATGGTAATACCAAGACTTCAGAGTAATAGCTAGTATAGCTAGTATATATATATATAGTCAGTGTATTAATCTAGATATAACTATTGAACTATTGATTAGATACTTATAAAACTTAAACCATATCTCCCTTAAAGGTCTATAGGTATGCTATAAGGGTCTTAACTATATATGATAATTATATACTACTTCAAGATTCATATTTATTTTATATACTTATCTCTTATAGATAAGTATTAGAAACGCTTATACTATACTGCTATAAATATACTTAGACTCTATATAGATATCTAGAGTCATTTTATAAGAGCTCAAGTATTTATAGTCAAGCTAGATATTACCCTATAATAGTTACTAAATTGAGATACTACCTTCTTATATTAGGAATTCTTTAGCTTTATTATAATAATATAAATATACATTTTATATAAAATATAGTTACCTTTGACTCTAAATATTATATATAATATTATTGTTACAAATCTTTGTCTATTACTAAAATTTTTATACCAATTCCATAATAACTTCAAATTACTATAATTGATAGGTCTATCTTTAGTTGCCTAATTAGAAAAGAAAAAAGGATAGAGAAACCTTTTCAGCTCACTATCTATAATTTTAATTAGGCTCTTAAGCCATGAAAAGAAGAATCTTAAACTAAAAATGATAAGATTAAAGAACTTCTACTTAATAAATATTATAAATTTTTACTACTCTTTAGAAATATAGTAATAGAGGTACTCCTATCTTACTAGTTTTATAACTATAAAATTCCATTAAAAGAAGGATTTATATTACGATCTAAACCTCTATATTCCTTATTAAGACTAGAATTACAAGTATTTAAAGACTAGATAGATGAAAACCTCTTTAAACGATTCAATTAAACCTTATCTTTCTTAATAGGAATATTAATATTATTTTGTAAGAAGAAAGATAGATTATTATATCAATATATGAATTATCGAAAATTGAATAATAGTACTATTAAAAATTAATATCTACTATCCCTAATTTACAATATCTTTATAAGATTATCTAAAGTATAATACTATATAACCTTAGATATCTAAATACTTTATAATCTTATTTGAATAGTAAAAAAAGAAGAATAGAAAATAGTATTTTGAATACAATATATACTATTTGAAATATTAATCATACTATTCAGTCTTACTAATACTTCAGCTAACTTTTAATACTTTATTGATAATATCTTTTATCTATTCCTTAATAATTATTATATAGCTTACCTCAATAATATCCTCATATATTGTAATATATTAGAAAAATACAAATACTATATATTATAAGTACTACTAATACTATAAAAAGTAAGTCTATATCTCAAACTAGAAAAATATGAATTCTATAAGACAAAGGTATAGTATTTTAGTATAATTATATCTCTAAATAGAATATAAATAGATTTTAGTAAAATAATGGTCATTATTGACTGATAATCTCTAACAAATTTCTATGATACTAAAGTATTTCTAAGATTTACTAATTTCTATTAAGGGTTTATAAAAGATTTCTCCATTATAATAGCTTCTATAGTAAAGCTTACTAAAAAGAATATACTTTAAAAATAGGATAATAAATATGAATTTGTATTTCAATATCTTAAACAAATATATACTATAGCTCTTATACTTTACTACTTTAATTCTAACAATAAGATATTAATTGAAACTAATATATTTAATTATATCTCTATCTATTGGTATACTTTTGTAATATAATAAATATAGAATACTACACCCTGTAAGATGCTTTTTAAAGAAATATATGCTAGCTGAATATAACTATAAAATTTATAACAAAGAATTCATAGTAACTATATAATATTTTAAGGAATAGTAACTAGAACTAAAATTGACTACTTATCTAATAAAAGTACTCTCTAATTATAAGAATCTAGAATACTTTCTATCTACAAAGCTCCTTAACTATTACTAAATATGATAGTTAGAATACCTAACTTAGTTTAACTTCAAAATTATCTACTAACTAGGAAAAGTTACCAGTAAGCCAAATATCCTAACGTATAAGTTAAGAGATCTTTCGAAGGAGAAGAATGAATATACTAAATTCTAATATTAAATAATATTAAAATTCCATAATCTAGTATACAATTTGACAATAAATATAATAGTAAATAATGACTAATCAATTAAGAACCTATTTTAATAAGGATTTACTATTGATCTGCTATTATAAGAAATATTAGAAAAGTTATAATAAAAATAAAAATAATTGAAAGATATCTCTTTAGTAGAATACTAAAAGGATAGTAGTAAGTTAATATTGCAGATAAAAATTTATATACTAAACTATAACCTGCTAAAAGTATAACTAATCGAAGAATATCATACAACCCTAATGGTAGGATATTCTAGATATTCTAAAATATTTGAGCTATTATTATAATAATATTACTATCCTTAAATATATAAGGAAGTATATCACTATATATAGAATTATTATTACTATTAATATTCTAAGTTATTATAGTATACTTTTTTTAGAATCTTATAATCAATACTAATACTATAATAGACTTAGCAAGATATTTCAATAGACTTCATTATAAGATTACCTTAGTCAACTAACTATAATATAGTCTTAGTAGTTATATATTAATTAATAAAAATAGACTATTTTATACTTTATCAAGATATTATTATAGGTGAAAAGTTAGCAAATCTCTTCATATGATATATCTTCTGACTCTATGGCCTACCTAAAACTATCACTTTAGATTAAGAAACTTGATTTATTGTAAAATTTTAGAAAGTATTATATTAAATTCTTCAGGTAAAGTTACTACTTGCAAGCCTATTCTATCTATAAACTAATAATTAAATAGAATGAATCAATACTATACTAGAGTACTACCTGTATATATATATAAACTACTTTCAAGGCAATTAAGAAAAGTAGCTTCATATAGCTAAATTTGCATCCAATAACTAAGTATTGGAAATAATAAATATATCCTTATTCTTTATTAATTACAGTAGAAACCTACTTTAGTAATTCGACTTCTCACCTATACCAATAGAATCAGAAAAATAAAATACTATATAAATAGCTACAAAGATAAAAGAACTAATAGAAAACTTATAAAATAAGATAGCAAGAGCTCAAATAAGATAATAAGAGTAAACAAATAAATAATGAAGTTTAGTACTAGTACTAAAGAAAAAAGATCTTGTATGGTTCAATACTCAATATATTACTACCTAATACCTGAGCAAAAAGTTGGATTACAAATATATTAGATCTTATAAGATCTCTAAAGTGATATCACTATATGCCTATGAACTTGACTTTCTACTAACAATTTACTACTATTAAGTCTAACATATATTATTCTTAGATCCCGCAGATAATAATCTATTATCTAACTAAAATAAGCTACTACTTATGCTAGTTATAGTTGATAATAAAGAGGAATAGCATATAGAAGAAGTTCTTAATTTATATATTTAAGAAAAGAAACTCTAATATTTAATTAAATAGATAGGCTATAACAATCCAAATTAGGAACCAATGATTAATATAAATAAATTGAAACCTATTAACAACTTCTATACTTAATATCTAGACAAACTAAGATCTTTGCTAAAAGATGCCTAAGCCTCAAGAGACTTTAGCTCTTAGGAGGAAATATTATTATAAACTATTATAGACTGTTATAGATTATTATAGATTATTATGGACTATTACCTATGATTGTAGGTAATATATATATACCATAAACTATCATTTATATTAGAGGTAATATAATATTAAGTATTATATGTAGAAGCTTACTTATATATTTGATGAGAAAATCTTATATTAAAATGAGTATTATGGATAAAGATAATTATATATATATAAAAATATTACTATTATTCTTTATTCTTACTCTTTATATAATATCTTATATATTCTAGTATATAATATAAGCTATCTTATATCTATACTATTAACTATATCTATACTATAGTCTATATTTACACTCTTACCTATATCTATACTATTGTCTAATACTATAATCTATAGTCTATACTATAGTCTATATCTATACTATTATGTATAACTAAACTATTATCCTTAAGGCTACATACGCTTCATAAAGTTATATCTATAGTCTATATTATAGCCTATACTATAATACTTATAAAAGATATTTATATATCCTTAATAACAACTTACTTAAAGTAAATATAGTATTCTAGAGCTATAATGCTAAAGTTGTAGAATACTTTAAATATAATAAAACTTTTGAACTAATAAAATAAAATTAATACTAATTAAATATAGAAGATTAAGTATATAACTATATCTATATATATGATATTTCTTAGTATAATAAGACAGTACAATATAAGAAATATACTAAGCTTATATCTCTTCTAATTCTCTATAAGCTATAGGAATATATTTCAATAGATTTTATTACTAATTTACTTCTAATTAAAAGATATAATTAGATCTAGGTATCATAGGTATAGTACTTACTGTCACATATGATACTACTATCATGGAAATAACATTACTATCATGGAATGACACTACTATTATAGGAGTAGTAAAATACCTAGAATACTCTTTAGTATAGAAAGCTATAAGCTAGAAGGGTAGCACTCCAATTACCAATGAGTTAATGGTACTAAGAAGAGAAGTACTATTTGAGTTATCAAAAGATAGAGAGTATAACAATACTACCTAGAGGCTAGATAATAGACCAGAGGAAGAGACCTCTTCAGATTAGAAGGTAATAAGTACTATCAAACATAAGGTAAGATAGCTAGGTAGTGATTAGTGATGGTGAGTGGGGAGGTGAGCAGTCTCCACTAATAATCAGGAAGATCAACTAGGTACTTATACTTGAAGAAAGCATTCTAAAAGAGTCTTTATTATTCTAAGGAGGGTATTTAAGTATGCCAACTGAGAAGGAATTTTATCCTTATAGACATTAAATAAGAAGAATAGAAGTAACAGCTTAATATTATTTTATACTTATGAATAATATTTTATTACCTTTATTCTATCGCTATAATAGTACTTTTATTATACTATAATATTCAGTACTACTACTACTTAATAACTTTATCTATTTAGAATATCAACTCTCCTATGAATTGAGTAGGAAGAATAATTCCTTACTATACCAGACAATGCAAAAGACCTCATCATTAATAAACCTCAAGAATTTACTATCAAAATCTTAAGTAAGAAAGTCAAAATCCCAAAATGAGGACTAATGAGGATAGATGAATTCTGAATATAGTTCCAAACTAATATAAGTGCCTTCTAAAATAAACAGTTAGAGATAGTTTAAGCTTGAGTACAGCAAGAAAAGAAAAAAAAAGTTCAGTTTATCTATTTCTAAAGGACGACCTAGTATATAGTACAAACTACCTTTGAAATAAAATACTTTCTCGAGGAAGTATTTAAAGTATATATTATACTAGTAATAGAGTCTGAGACAATGGACTAGTAATAGGACCCTCTAGTGAAATCAATACTATTCTTAGAAGAAATACTCAAATAAGAGATTAAGAATAGTATAAGAATAGAGAAGCATAAGGAATTAGATAATACATTTAATTGATAATAATGAAGATAATAATATAGGGCCTTACTTCTACCACTTTCATAATATAGGTTAGAATCTAGTCAAGTAAAAGGAATAAGTTTCAGTGCAGGACCTCCACTATCGAAAGGAAAGAGGAAAGCAACAGTAGGAAGTGATGATCTAAGTGACTTCTCCAATAGTAAAAAGAAAGACCTTATACTATCGCCCTTTTAGAAAAACAAAACAGCTTTACAAGCAATACAAAAACTCCTAGAAGTACTTGTTAAAGTAGTATCAAAGTTAAAAGAGCTGAAACCAGATATTCAAAATCTTAAAGTATTTAAAGAAGACTTATAAGATCTACAGAGATTTATCTAAGGACTTAAAAATATCTGGGCTATTAAAAAAAAGAAATATCAAGATGACTTAGTCAAAATTCGATATACTGCTAATTGTTTAGAATGACTAAGTAGTATTAAATATTAAGATCCAGTTCAATGGTATGAAGCTTATTACCCTAAGATAGATCTCACTATAGTATAAAGACTATTAGGTAGTCACTATATGATATTGGACCCTGCTTGGGTACAATAGGAGATATTTGTGAAGGTATTTTAGAGCTCTTTTGGGACCAAGATAGATAAGAAATAAGTAATAACTAACTAGCTAAACCTTTGATATAGTAACTCTATTGATAAGTACTTGAATACTTTTATCAATCTTATGTAGAGAACTGGATACCTCAAGGAAGATATGAAGGACATATTATTATAAGGATTAGTAAAGAAGTTGATTTAGCATAAGCTCAAATATCCAATAAACTTCGACTTTTTGAAGAACAAATAGCAATAAGATAAGACATTGGCTATAACCTAGAAAATTTCTATCATCTCTAAGGTGAGTTACAGAAGGAAGGATCAAGTGGGAAAAAGAAGAAGACTAGGAGTCAAAAGGATAGTAAAGCATTTAAAGGACTAAGTAATAGGAAGAAGAGGAAAAGAGATTAAAGAGGGGATTATAAAAATCGAGAAACAGAACTAGTAGGTATTCCTAACAATATTATTAAAGAGTAAAAGAAGTCCAACTCTTGTCTAATCTATAGTAAAAGAAACTACAAGTAGTTCAAATACTGGATAAAGGATCCTATTACCTCTAAAGTCACTAACTAGAAATCTCAAACTAATAAAGGAAAAGCAGATAAAAGGAATGATAAGAAAGAAGTTAAGATCTTAGTAATGAATGGGATAGAAGAAAAGTATAAAGGTAGGATTATTGAATTGGTAGATAATAGTAATAGGAATGGTTTCTTAATAAAATAATTAGAAAAGAAGTCAATCAAAAGTCAAAGGATTTCATAATTATACTTTAAAAGCTTATTAATATATTCATTTCTATTTCTTCTCAAATAGTACTACTGAAGAGAGTTTATATAGCTGAAATATTTAGAATATATAATACAATTTTGAACTATTATAATAACCTCCAATTGAACTATTATAATAACTCTAATATACTTGACTAAGTGAACACCTTGTACTATCCTAAGAAGGAAGTATAATAGTCAAGATGAAAAGAATATACTAACAAATATCCAAAGATTTCCCTATCTATAGTGAAAGGCTCTTAATTAAAGCTACTCTCAAGATTCAAGAGTGAGAGATATCCTATAAATTCTTATTAGGCTATTAGGCAATAAGTCCTATACTTCATAATGAATATATTCATAAGTCTGAGATCTTTGTGAAAAAGTACCAGAAACCTATTTACCTATAGAGCATAAGTCAGTAATTCATCCCAAAAGCCAGTATATACTATATACAATAATTAGGAGTTATAATAAGAAAATACTCCAAATATATAGTCTGGGAGATTAGATAGATCAAGGATAAAATAAATGGATATTTACTTATTATATAGCTTACAAAACATAATTCTAATATAGATTAGAAAAAGAGTACTCTGTAGTGAAGAAGTGAGTACTGTAAACATAATTGTTTACAAAAGGAATTCGATATTAAACTAGTTGATAGATTCTAATTATAAAAGGAGGTTAAAGAAGACCCCTTTATATAAGTAACTAGCTTGACTTAGTATATAGATGATAGTTAAGATATCAAGATATTTCTCTCTGATTAATATCATGAGTGGGCTCATCTCTTTAGCAGAAAACAAGTAGTGGAGTTGCTATAAAACTCTAAGTTTAATTATGTAATTAAGTTAGTTTCTAGAGTAGAGGCTCCATATAGACTCTTATACCTATTCTTAGAGCAAAAGCTAAAAGCACTCAAAGAATGGCTAGACAAACAGGTAGCAGCAGGAAAGATCATAAAATCTCAATTATTAGTAGGAGTACTGATTTTATTAGTATAAAAAATAGAAAGTACATACTGACTCTGTGTCGACTACTGAGTACTCAATAAGATTATAATAAAAAACTGATATCCCTTACTATTAATGACCGAACTATAACAATGAGTAAATAATATAAAATTATTCACTAAGCTTGACTTAAAAAATAGATATCATCTCATATAAATCTTAGAAGAGAATGAAGAGATGATAGCTTTTTATACTCTTTTTGGGCTCTACTACTAGTAAGTCATACCTTTTGGCTTATACAATATCCCTGCTATTAGGCATATTGACATATACCTAGAATACTCTTTAGAATAGAAAACTATAGGCTAGTAGGGTAGCTTCTTAAGTACCAATAGTATACTATACTAAAGAGAGAAGTATCATCTAAGTTATCTAATAATACATTAGCAAAAAAAAATTGCCATCCTGACGCCTTGCAGTGGCGTGCAGACCCCAGTGCTTTTTTGCCTGTCGCTCATGGCACTCGAGGCGTCTATACGCCATTGTTTCCCTAAAGTACCATAAGTCATTATCCACCTATCATACATAGATTAGATACCATCAATCCAACCTCTGGTACCTAGATGCTAGGCTTGATGTCCTCAGCTTTATTAGAGTCTCACCCGACTCGGAGATAACTAATGCACTAGAAAAATGTAGCCCTACTCATACCCTTACACGATGCCTTAGCTATTTAGTTCGGAAGGGATATGTCTTCAGCTTTCCCATAGTCGAAGTGTACTACAGGTAATAAAACATGCCCAACATTGAGAAAGTACCAGCAATTAAGTATAAAATATATCCATAGTATTTTAACATATATATGTACATGAAAAATTGTCCTATAGCAGGCTGAAGCACCTAAAACCAAACCAACTTTCCACTGCCCCTGTTGCTAGCTATCACCAGCCCATACCACTTAACCCCAATGCAAATTTGGAATGATACTCCCAAAACCATCCATACAGCAACCAAGCTCCTGGCAAGCATATCCTGATCTTGAAAGGAGACATAGCAGTATAGATATTAGGAGCATAACAATGTCAACATCGGAAGCAGAACAGTATTGACATAGGAGGGAGGGCGGTAGTAACATCGTAGGTATGGCAGTGTCGATACCAGAGGCATAGCAGTGTCGACATCAGAGCTATAGTAGTGTCAATGTCGGAGGTATAGCAGTGTCGACATCAGAGGTATGGTAGTGTCGACCTCGGAGGCATGGCAGTGTCGACCTCGGAGGCATAGCACTATCGACCTCGGAGGCATCGCAGTGTCGACCTCGGAGGCATGGCAGTGTCGACATCGGAGGCATGCCAGTGTCGACTTCATAGGTATGGAAACTCTCCTCCCTCTTCTAGGATCGCGTGGATAATGCTGAGAGCGAGTAGCAATACTTGTATATATCGGAGGCCTGGCAATGCTTTCACCTTTATTCACTGAACTTTCCTGGTCCTACGGAGGCAAGGCACTGTCAATATCGAAAGTATAGCAGTGCTCACATCACAGGCATGGAAACTGTCCTCCCTTTTGCTGGATCGTGTACCTAATTCTGACAGTGGTTAGCTATACTTATATATATCAGGAGGCCTAGCTATGCTCTCACCTCTGTCAGAGAAACTTGCTTAGTCTCACGCAGGTATGGCAGAGTCGACATTGGAGGCATACTACTGTCGACATCACAGGGATGGTAACTCTCCTCCCTCTTCCTGGAGTGCGTGGATAATTCTAAGAGCGGTCCGCAATACTTGTATATATCGGAGGCCTGGTCATGCTCTTACTTTGGTCAGAGAAACTTGGTTGGTATCATATAGGGATGGTAGAGTCGATGTCGGAGGTATGTCAGTGTCAACATCAGAGGCATGCCAGTATCGATATTAGAGGCATACCAGTGTCGACATCGGAGGTATACCAGTGTCGACATCATAGGCATGCCAGTGTCGACATCGGAAGCATGCTAGTATCAACATTGGAGGAATACTACTGTTGATATCGGAGGCATGCTACTATCAACATCGGAGGCAAGCCACTATCGACACTAGAGGCATACTACTATCAACATCAGAGCCATGCCATAATTAACATCGTAGGCATGGAAACTCTCCTCCCTCTTCCTTGATCGTGTGGATAATTCTGAGAGCTGTCAACTATGCTTGTACATATCAGAGTCCTGGTAATACTCTCACCTTTATTCGCTGAACTTACCTGGTCTCATAGAGGCTTGGCACTATAGATATCGAAAGCATGCCAGTGCTCACATCGCAGGCATGGAAACTCTCCTCCTTCTTGCTAGATCGTATGCCTAATTCTGACAGCGGTCAGCTATACTTGCATATCTCAGGAAGCTTGGCCATGCTCTCATACACATGAGCTGAAGTCCCTGAGATAGGTAAGTTCTACGTGCAAATATCGCACCCTGACAGTGTTCACATTCATCAAAAATCCCATAACATAAGTTAGCTATGCGTACACATATTAGAGATTTGACAATTCTCTCACCTAGATGGCAGTTTATGAGTTTCGTTGACTTGTGTTCTGGATTGTGTTATGGATTGTGTTGTGGATGAAATTTCGAATACCTTTGTGATATGAGAGCTATGCTAGTGATTTGCGGTAGCAGGGAGGGAAATTAGGGGTACACTACTCCACTCGACTAGGTATGATCAATCCTGCTTGGCAGCCGCCTTATAGCCTAGCTCGGAAAAGCCTACTTAGACTGGCAATATATTCTAGTGTGGCAGCAAAGCTAATAGTGTACTGTACCTTTGCAAGTAATAGTCATATTT
>WHUY01000281.1:0-19060 GCA_015179035.1 Tirmania nivea
ATCTATATCTGCTAGAATAGATGTATGTATATACTAGTTCTTCTGAGGGATTGTTTCAAAAGGGTAGTAGTTGTCAAGTAGAGAGTTCTATTAGGAACGTTAATTAACAGGTGTAATCTCTGCTTAGATTTTTTACTAACTAACTAATCTATAGTCAGTTGTTGTCTATCTGAGTAGTCTAAAGAGAAGATTCTAGATGGAAATTCAGGCTCCTTTTATACTTATTCAACAATGTATCTAACAGTTTAGAATACATAGAATATGGCACTTGCCGAGGGGCAGTACTACATGAGTTATAGTAAATATGAGTCATAAGAAATATATGAGTCATAAGAAATACATAAGTTATAAGAAATATATAAGTCATAGGAAATACATGAATCATAGGAACGGGGCTATACTAGGGCTATACTATATCCTCGAGAGTATACACGAGATAGCCAGTTCTACTGAATAACTAACTACCAGATTCGGCAGTTATAGAATGATAACAAATATAGAAAATACAAGATAATTATAATAATAAGAAATAACATCTCTTATTATACTTCCCTACTTTGAACGGATTTTACTATATTAGTAATTCTGTTCTACAATCCTAGCTTCCACGCGTCCTATTTTGAGGGATAGTTGAAGTACGTTAGTATTGATATATTTGTCATTAGGGAATTCATTCATAATATGGTCCTATTCTTATTGAATAAGAGCTCGAGTTTCATCTCTTGTCTAAGGTCCTTGTTTGCCTCTTTTGGTATATCATCTCTTGAAGGTATTTTTTAGACTTCCTCTAACCTAGAAATCCTGAAGGATTTTAGTAGTAATATCTTTAGCATTTACTTAGGAATTATATTCTGGAGTATATCCTAACCATCTGACCTTATATTGACGTTCACCAGATCGTGATACTATTCTGAATTCTAATACCTTTTCAACTTCATATCGATCATCATTAATTGCTTCCGGTTCTAGAGATTGTCTATTAGGGAACTGAGTATAATCGTTTTGATAATATGGTTTGAGTTTTGAAATATGAAAAGTATTATATATAAGATTAAGTTTAGGTTGAGGGGATAAGTCCAGACTATAATTATTTTGAGCATGATTAGCAGATATGATTAAGAAAGGGCCTAACTATCGAGGTTTTAACTTGAGTAAAACATTTAATACGTTTATGTTTTCAGAGGATAGCATGACCTATTGTCTAACTAAGAACTTAAATGTATTATGATATTTATTCTCTTGTATTACTTGTGTCTTTTTAGCATCATAGAGTGCCTGTGAAATGTTGTTATAATATTCATTTGCCAGTGCAAATGCATTGATAGGATAAGGTAGCAGGGAGGCTCCTTAGTGTGCGCTCATTCCTAGTAAAGTTGTGAAGGAACTACTTTTTCTAGTACTATTATATCTAGAATTCAACTTTAATTAAATCTCTGGTAATTTTTATAGCCAGTCAGATCCTTTGACTTTATATACTCTTGCTACTTGCAAGATTTCCTTATTCACAATTTCAGATTGTCCATCTGTATAAGGGTAATACATAGTAAATAGTTCCAATTTGATTCTATTCTTCCTAGCCTAATCTTAGAAGTGTAATGATATAAAAAGTATGTTATGATTAAAAATAATATATAAATGATATTTCATAATTGGGACTACATGAATATCAAAAGAAGTGGTATATTATTCTACTGTGAAATTGTCAGAAATAGAGATAAGAAACTTAAATCCTAATTATCTATTGACAATCATCTAAAGGTATGAAATACAAATAATATGTTCTTTATCAGTAGGAATATTTGGATATAAAAGAGAATATTTAATGAAGACAAGAGCTAACTTAAGGAAATCTATCAAAATATCTAACCACTGTCTTTCTAGTATATGTAAAGGAGTAATAATTCCAAGAGGTGGTTTGTTGGAATACTTTGTCCGTTAACAACTATCGTAAGTTCTGATATACTCCTTAACCTACTCAGAGAAGGACTAGTATTGGTATCGGTCAGTAAGATATTTTATAGTTTTCTCAATTTCGCCATGAGCTGTTGCTTCATGTACTTCATTAATTACTAGCTCGAGATAGTTCTTACCTTCAATATTGAATATGCTGGGCAAGACTAATCTCTATTGTCTATGTATATTCCTAATATATAAGAATCCATCTGTAATCCTATGATCTTTGTACTGTTTTGAAGTATCATAGTAATCTTTCTAGATGGGGCATATCTTCATATATACTTAGTATGCTTCTTTTATTCTATCTCTGAGATCCAACTATTGAATAATAAAGAAATCCTTGTTGTCTTCCCAACCATCAGTAATATGCTTATCGTTGATAAGCCTATCAAGAGTTAGTTCGATTTATTGGTTAAAATCAACAACTATAGGTTTTTTCTTTTCACAGGTAACAGTGTTGTGTCCTGGTCGCTTGTAGAAGTCATAAGATTATCTTGAGGATTGGGATGAATCAAGAATAATAGTAAGAGTTTCATCGACTACTACTCACTTCTAGGAACGAGTAGTAACTGCTACGGTTTAGAAAATATTGTCATTATTACTTTTAGAAAGGATTGGTGCGGGGTTCCATAGTTATTAAAGTATGATTGGTATGTTTCGACAGATTTTTCTCATGTAGTTGCTGAGTGCTTCTTTATGAGAGTTGGTGGGAGGAAGAGCAGAAACTAATTTGGCTATTTTCTTGTAAGAATTTTGGACTGCATTGAGGTTGTCTAAATAGTTCTTAAGAAATTCCTTCTCCTTCTGAAGAATTGAATCTATAAGAGTACAGTTAAGGCTGCCATATCTCAGAGTGTTGTAGATAGTGAAGATCTCAACTATAAATATGCGGTTGCATATCATGTGAAAGCTGCTATATACGGAACAATAGAAATCTTAGCATGTGGACTAATGTATATGCTTATATTGCTAATAGTTTGCATGGATAAAGGTGATGTTGATAGGGGTTAGTATTGATAGAGGAGTCAAGGGCTCCTTTTCTTTATCCTTAGTTGCTACTTGTTGAGATAGCTCTTCCTTAAGTACTTCAGTATTATTGGGTTGGTACCTATTAAATAGTTTAGTATCAATAGATATGAGAGATTCTTCATGAAAGGCTTCTGACTTATAGCTGAGTACTTCATACTTATAGTCATCTTCTGCTTCACCTTTTGCTTTATAGTAGGGGTACGACATATGATGTCTGAGTTCTATAGCTCTTCCATTGTACTTGTTATAGTCATAGTTGACGTGCTGGAAGTTGATGACTCTACAAGAAACCATTATAGATAATGAAGTTTAGGGATATGGAGAAGAAGTTAAGGCGTTAGTATAGAGATAAAGAGGAGGGTCAATACTGGTAGGAATATAATTATCCTCAGTAGTAGGAATATCAGGGTACTTATACTTTCTTGATAAAGCACCTGCTATGAAATTCTCTAATTCTACTATATACTAAATTTCGCAATCAAATTCTATGAGGACTTCCTACCATCTTCTGAGTTTCTGACTTACAGGTTTCTGACTACAAAAGATAACTAATGGTTTGTGATCTCTAAGGATAGTGAACTTGTAACTTCTGAGTTGGACTTCAAAAAATTTTAATGAGTCAATAATTACTAATAATTCCTTTTGGAAGGTTGGATAGTTTAATTGAGCTGGATTAAATTTTCTGGAATGAAAGTATAATGGTTTAATGTGGGTGAGGGGGCCTTGACTAATCCAAGATCCTAGACCAATATTACTAGTATCACAAATTAAATATTTGGGTTCAGTAGATATATTATTCCAGGGTTTTAAAATATAAGGAGAATTCATGACTTTTTTTAGTTTTTTAAACGCTATATTATACGTGTCTGTCTATTCCTATTTCTTAGTCTCTTCTTGTAATTCCGATAGTATGCTTACATAAGATGCCAAGCTAGGAATAAAATGACTAAGATAATTAACAATTCTAAGAAAGCCTCAGAGTTCTTTCTTCTTCTTAGGAGTAGGAAAAGTTAATATTGTTGTTCTCTTTACAAGATCAACGTGTAGTCCATCTGAAGCCAAAATATGACCTAAGATTTCTAGTCTGTTTGTAAAGAATTGACATTTGCTTATTTTCAGAAAAAATCCTTCATCTTGTAAGCATTATAATACTATTATAAGAGTAGTAATATACTGTTCTTAGGTCTCAGTAAAGATAATAATATTATCAATATAGACTATTAAATCCTTATAGAGTCTATCCTTGAATACTTCATGCATTACTTAGACCATAGTAGCCAATGCATTATAGTTTCCTTATTGTATAACTATACTTCTATAATATCCTAAGTATGTCAAGAACGTAGAGTGTTTCTCTGATTCTAGATTAATTCTGATATTATGGTATCTATCTACTAGGTCTAACTTTAACCAAACGGGATTTACCACTACTAGTTCAATTAATTCATTGATATCAGGTAGTGGTATATGGTCTAGTTCAACTATAAGATTGTGATCTCGACAGTTATTAATGAATCTAGCTTCTTTCAGTTTATCTCTTTTGGAGATAGTGAATATAGTGACTGTATTGGTATTATTTTCTACTTAGTAGATTCATTCTGTCTTCTAATCTCTAGTAATTCTATCATGGATTTATTGTTTAAATCAGTGGCCTAATGGTCTCTATTGTAGTATCCATATTACTTCAGATTTTGGTTTGATGTAGTGATTGACTTTTCTGATAGGTAGTAAGTCCCGTAGAATTTTTTTTAGAAATAATTTGGGAAATTCTATTATTGGATTAAAGTGCTTTTGCATAGATAACACTATAGTTATAATATCTGCTTCTATGTCAGTATTGTCTGCTTCACTAATGGTGTCCCAACTGTCTGGTTCACTGTAATCTGTAACTGTCTCATAAGTTACTTCTAAGTATACAGTTCTAATTCCAGTTTCAGTAGTTCTAGAACTTTTTTACATTTTCAAGGGAAAACGAGCAATATTTTCAGGCTGGAATGTAACTGGTTCCTGATCTGTAGGGATAATAGCACGAACTTTAGTAAGTGCAGGTTCCCTAAGTATCATATCCTAGTTATTAAGGTGTGTTATATAGAAGGTATATTCTTCTATATATCCTATCCAATCTAACTTAATTGTATATATCTTATCAATTATTGCCTTAAATTCTTTCATGGCTGTACTTAAAGATATTTTCTTAATACTCTGTATTAGTATTTCATACAAGTGTGCAAATGCAGAATTAATCAAATCTCCTCCTTTGGTTTAGGGATCTATCAATGCTAGAGCTGGTCAGTCGTTCGCTCTAACATAAACCTTATTGTAGTCAATTGGTTATGTCGACAGAGGTCGTTCCTTGATTTTATCCTTATTGACTTTCGATATAGTAGTTGTAGCGAGATCCTGTACTACGGTTCGTAAGGATACCTCATTCTGTCACTTCCTACAATCCTTCTAAGAATATCCAGGGTTCCAATACTATAGACATTTCTTATCTCTTATCAATTGTATCCTTATCTTATTATTCAATTTTTTTGTGATGGTATCCTAATCAGATTCCTTCTATTTGTTGTAATTGGTTTTGAAGGAGGGTTTGTAGCTATTACTGTAGTTTGATCCTTGTCGATTGTAATCTTTTTATTGATTTCAGTCTTAATTAGTTAATTTTCAATTTCGGCAGAGTCCAGTTGGTGTGTGTGGTAGAGCAATTTCTTTCTTTGATATTTCATATAACTTTGCTTAATATATAAGTTGGTCATATATCCATTCATCTTTGATTAAGGAAATTAATGTTGCAGACATATATGCAGGTAGATAATTAAGAAACTTTCTTCTTTTGACTTCTTCTAATATTGATTGTTTACTCTTAGTATCAATCAATTTAATTTGTATTTCAGTGAGCCAGTTGGTAAATTATTTGATGCCCATATGTCATCTATCCTTATAAGGTGTAACAGTTTCCCATTGTTTCCATAAAATGTCTTTAATAGTGGACAGTATCAGAAAATCTCTGAGTACTATTATAAAGCTGAAGAATTTCACCTTCTTCCCTTTGTCTCTTAAATATTGATTATAGGTTATGAGTGCGCTTCCTTGAAGTAGAAATGCTAGAATTTCTAATGTTTCAGTCTTCTCTAAATCAATTCTTTTTATCTTCAACCAGTATTGGAATGCTATAGCCTAAGAGTCAAAATATTATAAGTCTCTCCATTTTTTGTCAGTACCATCTAGTTTCTCTGGTGAATCAATTTTGATTCTTTCAATTTTCTTAGGTGAAGTGAGATTGTTTGCCAAAATCATTCTAGTAGTAGATTTCTATTATTGATGTTCTACTGATTTTTCTTATTGAGTCCTTTTAGGTTTGAGTATACTGGCTACTGATGAGATACTATTATCTGAATTAGAGCTATCACTTGAATCACTATCGTCTAGTCTACTTTGTACTCTAAATTGTTGTTGTTGTTGACTAGTATTTTTATTTTCTCTACTATTACTATTATTATCTTCATTTTCTTCATTGTCATCTAGTTTCTGTATTTTGTCTGGAGGAGGTGGAGGATTTTTGGAGCTTCTTGCTTCTTGTGCTGATATAGTATTCTTCTGAGTAGATTCTTTATCTTTACCTTTATCCTTCATTAGAGTTCGAGCAAACGTTTTGGGTAATCCTGGGATTGGTTTAAACCAATCTTCTACTGAAGTGGGAATTTCTTTCAAGTAAGTACTATTTAGCATAAAGGCCATTAATTCATCTCAATTTTCTATAAGCCAATGCTTCTGTTTTAAAAGTCCTACCAATAGTTTTTTTAATTCTTCTTTGAGAAATACTCCCAATTTTCAATCTTTTTCTCTAAATAGATATGGCATTTGCTATAGATAGTATCTTACTACTGCTTCTATTAAGAGTCCAGTGTCCGCAGGATGATATTCCTATATCATTCCAAGAATTTATATATATTTTAAGATTTTATATATATGGGGTATATATTTATCAAAAAATGTTTTTGTTGCTTAGGGAAGAACTATTTTAAATGTAATTTCATACTCTGATAAATAATTAGACATATGTTTCAGAGTTATTTTGTCTTAATAACTTGGATCTATTACTTCTTCCATAGTAAGATCGATGATTCTGGTCTTTTTGGGAGTGCATTTGACTAATTCTTAAATTTCTTCAAGTAGTATAGTCAAATATCTTGACCTCTTAATCTGTTTTTTAGCTGCAAATACTATTCTATCTGATGCTAATTATTGTTATAGGTTTGCTTCGATATCAATTATCGCTCTGCACCCTGTTGGTTTAGATCGACAACTTCGATCTTCAAGTTACTTTTCCGTTTTAGTGCCTTATTGTTCTAGCGGTATTGTTGAAGAAAATTTATTGGATATCTGCTTGACTGAGAATAATATTGGCTCGGTTGATAGTGATAATGGTACAGCAGCTTAGCAGAGTCCGAATACGTTTTACGGACCTGATTCATCTCCTACTTCTGAGTTATTCGGCAAGAGTGTTTCGATTTCTGATTATAATATTGAAGTAGATGTTGAAGGTATTGAGACTTTCGTTAAGATGTTATCTAATATAGAGAAGGTAGTTCATAAGCCATAGGATGATGATTATTTCCTTATTGTGCTGATTATTCTTGAGACCTATGGTACTAGTTTTTCATTTATATACTACATTTTTCATTTCCAGTGTAGTATTTTGGATTGTTAAGAGTGCAAGTTTATTTGTCGAGGGTATTGGGAAAAGTGTCAGGAACAGGGGTAAGATACTTTTATATAGGGAACTACTGCCTATTAGAGCTCTACTTAGCTTGCTTCTAAGTCTTTGTGGTTGTACTATAGTTGAGAGTCTGATATCTCGTTAGTTGTTGTAGTAGCTAGCTAAATTTATGATATTATTGTTATATACGAGATGCGTTCCACTAAAAAGTATAAAAGAGTATCATCATAGTTGATTAGGCTTTAATATAAGGTTATAGGTAGTAGAGATTAACTTTAGATGTTAAAAAAAATGTAATGAATAATACTAGATAGTAGTTATTCAGTACTGTTTATATAATCTATATCTACTAGAACGAATGTATATGTATACTAGTTCTTCTAAGAGATTGCTTCAGAAGGGTAATAGTTATCAAGTAGGGAGTTCTGTTAGGAATGTTAATTAATAGGTGTAATCTCCGCTTAGATTATGTGCTAACTAACTGATCTATACTTAGTTGTTGTCTATCTGAGTCATTTGAGGAGGGGATTCCAGATGGGAATTTAGGCTCCTTTTATACTTGTTCAATAATGCATCTAACAGTTCAGAATACATAGAATATAGTACTTGCCGTAGAGTAGTGCTATATGAGTTATAGTAAATATGAGTCATAGGAAATATATGAGTCATAGAAAATATATAAGTTATAAGAAATACATAAGTCATAGGAAATATATAAGTCATAGGAACGGGGCTATATCAGAGCTATACTATATCCTCGAGAGTGTATATGAGACGGCCAGTTCTACTGAATAACTAACTGTCAGATTCAGTAGTTATGGAATGATAACAAATATAGAAAATACGAGATAATTATAATAATAAAAAATAATATCTCTTATTACAAAAGCTCAAAGACTTACAAAAGCTTCTGATCAACTAACCTACTATAAAGCGTATTCAATCATATGGTATGAATAGTTTTATCTGCGATATTCACACGGGCCTAGTAGGTGGTCTTGTACCTCCATCACCACTACCTCTACCACTGCCATCTGCTCCTCCTCCAGCTAAGAAGACTAAGGTTTTTTTTAAAAAGAAAGAACCTTGAAATCTCCCACTACCTCTAAAGTTAGATGGAACTTCGAGTAAACTTAAGGAATTCCTAATGAAGATAGACTACACTTTTGAATGTATGCTACTAACATACTCTACTCACAGCGAAAAAATCCTATTTATAGTGGATCTACTTATAGGAGGAGCTAGTAACTAGTATTATGCCAACTAACATAAACGAACACTAGATGCCAACTCTGGATAGGTCAAATGGGATATATTTAATATTTTCAAATAAGAATTTATTAATGCCTATCAGAACCAGCATGAGCAGCAGGATGCAAAGGTCTTCCTTCAAAAGGAGTACTAGAAAAAAGGTAAAGTAATGAAGGATTTCATTGCTAGGATCAGGGTTCATCAGTTGATAGTGGAACTACTATGAGAACAGCTCTAGAAGTATCTGATCACAGCTATTCAACTTGAGACCAGACCCTATATGGTTCGAGTCAGCACTGATAAGGACATCCTTGATAAAGTGCTAGCTAGCACAGAAATGTACTTCCAGGCAATTACTAACACTGGGTCTCAGGTGGAGTATAAGAAAGTAAGGGAGGCATATAGACAGAGCCAGTTCCGACAAAAAGAACAAGCTACTAGGGTAAAAAAGGAGGCAGCTCCTATCCCTAAGACTAATGAGAAGAAGTCTAAGAATCTTAAAGACCAAATTTCAAAGCCAAAGCAGAAGGCAAAAACTAAGCTTGACGCTAAATCCAAACCCAAGTCCAATGCTTCCCTCAAAAAAGAAAAAGAGCCTAGCCAAAATATAGTAATCTATGATATATGGCAGGTTTGGAAGAGAGATATATAGTATATCAAGTGTGGAGACAAGTCCCACATGATAGATAACTATACAGTGGGATGAAAACTATCGGCAGAAGTAAAGGGAAAGAGAAAAGCTAAGGAGGAAGCAAAGAAAGTGGTAATGGTGGCAGCCATAGTAGAGCCACTGGAGATTTCTTTTGGTAAGATCATCAGTAATAATGAGTTGGACTATAAGGAAAATTCAGACTGTTAGAGATACGGGCCATCTAGTATATTAGGTTAGATAGTCTCATAGGATTGGTTTTCTATTTATATTATGAAGAAAGGCATCTCTATTAGTAGTTGGAAGGAGCAATACATTGGGGAACCCATAGATATTAACCTTACTTTCATTAGTTCTGTTTCTTATAACTTGTCTTCTTCTGCTTTTTTTTCTTTATAAAATATAAAAAAAGGGACAAAAAGAAAAGCGGATAATGAAGTAGCTCCTCTTATTAGCGAACTCCAAAAAAGATTACAAAAGATGGTGGTGTTGGATATTTCTTGGGATGGAATAATGGATCTCTCTTTGATAGGAAAATCTAGTATGAAGGTATTGAAGTCTAATGGGTTAAAATTACTTATTTCTATTAAATTATCATGGACGTATAGAGGAATTAAATACGACCTTTCTATTAATGCTTTAGTTAATACTAGCACAGAAGCTACAATTTTCGATTCTGATTTTGTTAAATAGATAATATTACTTTAGGTTAAGAAAAAGAAAAGACTAAGCTTAGAGAGTGCTAACAGCTTGATTCTCAAGAGGTCTGGTATAGTGTAGGTTCGGAACCTACAGATAGAAGTCTCTGATATAAGATTAGGGTGCAATAAAACTCTTGACCTAATAACTGAGGTTACATACCTTGAACCAGGTCTTCTACTCATTTTAGAGATAGATTGGATTATTGTCAATTGTAATATGCTATGAGTCACTACTCCTTATAGACTCGAACTTAAGAAAGCATTAGAGATTAAGGAGGTTACTGATTTTGCTGACTTTAATGAAGTATTTATAGAGATTGAGTATATCAGACTTATTGAGATTGGGGAATAGGATTATCAGAAGTTCGCTAATGGGAACGTTTATAAGCTTATAAAAATAACTACGACTAAGAACCTTAAAGAACCTGCTGATCGATTGCTATCTTAGTACAGGGATTTCACAAAAATCTTTGGAAAGAAGATACAATCTGCCCTTCCCTCTCATAGTCCGGTGGACATGACAATCGAGTTGGAAAAAGGAAAAAGTCTGCTGTCAGGAAAGTTGTACGCCCTCTCCCCTGATAAATTGGAGCTTTTCAAGAAATACCTTAATAAGATGCTCCAAACCAGCAAGATTAGACTGAGCAAAAGCAGTACTAGTGCTCCTATTTTCTTCGCTAAACAACCTAATGGCAAACTTCGAATAGTTATAGACTATAGAGGCCTCAATGCCATTACCAAGAAATATAAGTATCCCTTGCCACTCATGACTACTCTTATAGAACAAGTTGGTACTTCACAGGTTTTCTTTAAACTTGACTTAAAACTTGAGTTTAATTTGCTAAGAATAGCAGCTGAAAACGTGTGGAAGATAGCATTCAAGACTAGATATAACTTGTACGAGTATACAGTTATACCTTTTAGACTAACTAATGCTCTATCTGTCTTCCAACAACATGTTAACAATATTCTATCTGAGAAAATTAATTAAGGAATAGTTATATATATTGATGATATCCTTATATATACTCAAACTGAAGAGGAACATATCAAGCTTATCTATTGGGTACTATAAAAGCTAACAGAAAATAATCTTTATATCAACATTGATAAGTGTATCTTCCATGTCCTTAAGGTAGAATTCATAGGATTTAAGGTCAGCACTAAAGGGATACAAATAAGTTAGAATAAAATTGAAGATATCCTTACATGGCAAGCCCCTCGGAATATTAAAGAGGTACAAAAGTTTATTAGTTTTGCTAATTTCTATTGCCAGTTTATCAAAGGCTTTAGTAGTTTGGCTCTTCGGATTCAAACACTCACGCACAATGGAGTTCCTTAGAATTAGACAGAACAATATTAAAAAGCCTTCGATGAGCTAAAATATAGATTTACTATAGCTCCGATACTATGCTATTATGATTCTGAATGACTAAAGATAATCGAGATAGATATGTCCAATCTAGCAAAAGCTAGTATCCTATTTCAGAAGGAACTAGACAGTCATTAGTACTTTGTCACTTACTACTCGAAGTGCTTCATCCCAATAGAGCTTAATTACAATATTCAGGATAAGGAAATGGTTATAATTATCAATTGCTTTCGGGAATAGAAACACTTTTTGATGGGTGCCTCTGAGGAGATAATTATATATACAGATTATAAGAACCTTGAGTACTTTAATTCCACAAAGTTACTTAATCTAAGGTAGGCTAAGTAGGCAAAAATAGTAAGCCAATTCAATTTTAGAATTATCTACTACCTAAGTAACAAGAATGGCAAGGCTGATGTGTTTTTCCATCAAGTTGATCTTGACCTCAAAGAAAGGGGGGAGAAGCAGGGATACATGATTCGAATGTTCAAATCTAGTTAATTCCAACTAGGTTTGGGTAAGGCGGTACTAGTAATGCACTGAATTATAGTAGTGAAGGCCTTATAGACAGAAGAATCAACTTAGTTAAAGGAAATCCTAGAGGCTAACCTTATCGATAAGAAGTGGTTAGGGATTCGGAATGCATTAAAGTTTGGCAAGAAGTATCTCAGTCTCGAGTACTACGGGTTGGAAGATGATATAATGACTCATAAAAGACCTTTATATATTCCTGACAACAACTCAGTCAAGCTAAAGGTAGTATTCCAGAGCTATGATACTAAAGTTGCAGGACATTTCAGACATAATAAAACCTTCGAACTAATGAAACAAAATTACTACTAGCCAAACATAGAAGAATAGGTATATGACTACGTCCATATATACTATAATAAGAGATATTATTTCTTATTATTATAATTATCTCGTATTTTCTATATTGGTTATTATTCCATAACTGCTAAATCTAGTAGTTAGTTATTTAATGGAACTGGCCATTTTATATACACTTTTGAGGATGTAGTACAGCCCTGACATAGTCCTATTCCTATAACTCATGTATTTTCTATAACTCATGTATTTCCTATAACTTATATATTTCCTATAACTCATGTATTTCCTATGACTCATATTTACTATGACTCATATAGCACTGCCCTATGGCAAGTGCCATATTCTATGTATTCTGAACTGTTAGATACATTATTGAATAAGTATAAAAGGAGCCTGAATTCCTATCTGGAATCCCCTCCTCAGACTACTCAGACAGACAACAATTGACTACAGATCAGTTAGTTAGCAAAAAATCTAAGCAGAGATTATACCTATTAATTAACGTTCCTAATAGAACTCCCCACTTGACAACCACTACCCTTCTAAGGCAATCCCTCAGAAGAACTGGTATATATATACATCCATTTTAGTAGATATAGATTGTATAAATAATACCGAATGACTACTATCGAGTATTATTTATTATATTTTTTTTAACATCCAAAGTTAATCTCTACTACCTATAACCTCATCTCAAGGCCTGATCAACCTTAATGATACTCTTTTATACTTTTTAGTGTAACATATCTTATATATAATAACGACGTTATAAATTCAGCTAGTTACTACAACAACTAACAAGACATCAAACTCTCAACTTTAGTACAACTACAAAGACTTAGAAGTAAGCTAAACAGAGCTCTAACGGGCAGTAGTTCCCTATATAAAAGTATCTCATCTCTGTTCCTGACACTTTTCCCAAAACTCTTGATATATAAACTTGTACTACTAGTAATCTAAAATACCACACTAGAAACAAAAAATATGGTACATAAACAAAAAACCGGCACCATAGGTCCTAGGAATAATCAGTATAATAAGGAAACTATCATTATCCCATGGCTTACGAACTGCCTCTTCTATACCAGATAACATCTTAATGAAAATCTCAAGACCTTCAATATCTACTTCAACATTATAATCAGAAAATGAAATACTCTTGTTGGATGACTCAGAAGTAAGAGATGAATCAGGTCCGTAAAACGTATTCAGACTCTGCCAAGCTACTGTACCATCATTACTATCAACTAAGCCAACATTATCCTTAGTCGAGCGGATATTTAATAAATCTTCTTCAATAACTCTACTAGAATAATAAGGCACTAAAGCGGAAAAGTAACTTGAAGATCAAAGTTGTCGATCTAAACCAATATATCATAGGGGCCCTATTAAGCTTTGTAGTGCTCCTGCGACTAGAAAATAGAACAGCCATACTTCTAGTGCCGTAATGATACTTATTTCGAAACACAGAATAATATCCTATAGCAGAAAGTTCAATCTGCTTTAATCCTTTCCAATAGATCTTATTTCGTGATAGAAAATAAATCTTTTATCAGTCAGGAATAAAGTAAACTAGACTTAGAACTTTGTAGGCTTCATGTATATGAAGTGCTCTTGCTTTTGAATACTCTTAATGGTAGAATTAGATTCAACCGAAAACTACTTTTACTATTTATAATGCGTGGTGATGGTAGATATTCTTTGATAAAATATTTTGGGGGATATGCGCCTACCTGTCACTCTTTGGAATTTCTTCCTAAGTGTTATGCTATCCACACCTTTGTTAAAGCAGTCATAATCTGTGCTCATTATCACAGGTTACTAGCCTAAACGTAGAGAAGATTCCCATACCTGCAGGTTTCATATACTTCACTTAAGCTGACTTATTCCATTAAAGAATACTTAGCCAAAATAATTAATTTCTACTTCCGATATAATGCCAATTCCTGATATTGTCAAATAAATACTTAACAGTATTATAAAGTCATCTTATTTGAGCTTGCAGTAGTATTTTCTTAATAGTATCTAGTGTCTATTGAAAATATATTTCAACTGCTCATAACTCTATTAATAAAGACTCGTGGGTCACAAATAGATTATCATTAGATAGTCATCAATGTGTAGAAGCTTATAGAATCTTAATTTATCTCAATGTCCATATTATTTATAGAGTTATTATCAGTAATAGATAAATGTCCTAATAGATTTTTAATTAACCTTACTAAAGATCTTATAACTCTATAAGTATTACTCCGGTCATAAAATGGATTGCGGAAATGGAATCAGGGAAATGAATAGGCCTAGATACAACTTTGAAATATTAAATTTGGAGAATTTTATATTCCAACTATATCTTTAGCCTTAGCCTAGAGCGTACTCCCTTATAATATTACCGGATGCACTTTAGTCTAAAGTACGCTCTTGTAGCTTCATTATTTTATTTATTTTTACTGAGTTATTTTCCTAAAGTTCAGAGTAATAACTTCAGTTCAGGGTAACACCAAGACTTCAGAGTAACAGCTAGTATATATGCATATAGTTAGCGTATTGATCTAGGTATAACTATTGAACCATGGATCGGATACTTATGAAACTTAAACCGTAGCTCCTTCAAGGGTCTATAGGCGTGCCATAAGGGTCTTAACCATCTATAATACTTATATACCACTCCGAGGTTCAAACTTATTTTATATATTTATCTCTTATAAATAAGTATTAAAAAAGCTTGCACCATACTACTATGAATATACCTAAGATCTATATGAATATCTAAGGTCGTTCTATAGGAGCTCAAGTACCTATGGTAGGGCTAGATGTCACCCCATGACAGTGTCTCCCCCCTTAAGGTTCTTGTCTGCAAGAACCTAATTAATCATATAAATAAAATCAGTATTACTACTAATGACTATGGATGAAGCTTGAGGACCAGTCCTTATATACAACAGTTGAAACACAGCTGCGTATGTCTCATTGCACCTCTGGGACAGAAAATGGCATAAGAAATACAGGTAGAAAAGAAAAAATATGTGAAAGATAATTCCAAAAACCTAAAGCCTAAATAGGAAAGAATAAAAAATCCTCATAAGATAACATTAGGGTCCTGTAGCTTACGAGGATTATCTGGATGGAATTCTCAAACGATTTCAGAGCCTTCATCCTTCAAGTTCTCATATAGTTCCTATGTATCATTATCAAGACCATAACCTTTCCAGAAAACCAAGTATATAACTCTTCCCTTCCAAAGCTTATTAGTCCTAACCTTCTCAATCTGGTACTCCGATTCTTCGAGATCGACTAGAGGGGGTGTTAGTAAACGTCTGCTGGCAATCGTGTTAAGGTGGTAGGGTTCCAACAGACTAATATAGAAGACAGAGTATGTTTTGTCTGTGCTTGGAAGAAGTTCTAACTCATAAGCATAAGTACCGATGAGTCATTTAATTCTGAACTTCTCTCGGAGCTTGTAGTCAAGCTTCTTAGTCAGACGTCTAGTTTTAATATTTTTAGCGTTCACCATAACCCAGTCTCCTACCTTGAATATTGGTTCCTTCTCTACTACCTTGAGATTATAATACTTTGATATGTGGGCCTGTACTACCTTTATATTCTTCCTCATTGCTTCTCTTATTGCATCTAGAGTTTCGCCCGTCTTAGCTGTCTTAGGGTTGTTAGATTCAGTTGAGGCCTCAGTTGGGTTTTGGAAGTTGTTCTCAAGATGTTGGCCATATACTATATAGAAGGAAGTACGTTTCGTACTAGAGTAGACAGTATTATTATAATAGAACTCAGTAAATAGAAGTAACTCAACCTAATCATCCTGATTCCAATAGCAATATGTCTATAGATAATGTTCTAGAATCTGATTAACTTATTCGGTTTGACCATCTATCTGAGAGTCATATGCCCAGGACTTATCCAACTCAACTCCTAATAACTACATAACTTCCATCTAAAAAGAACTTGTGAACACCGAGTCCCTATTCGAAACGACCCTCTTTAGCAACCTATGTAGTCTCCACACCTCCTTGATGAATATTCCAGCTAACTTCTTAGCCTTCTAGTTTTTTAAAGGAATGAAAAGCGCCATCTTAGTAAACCTATCGACAATAATAGTAGATCTGATTATACCCTTTGACTAGAAGTAAATCAGTAATGAAATCTATCGAAATATGTTTTCACAGCCTATATGGAATTAGAAGAGGTACAAGCTTACCATATTTCTTATGTCATGCTGTCTTATTGTACTAGCAAGCGTCGCATATATGGATGTAGTCATGTACTCAATCTTCCATATTTGGCTAGTAGTAATTTCATTTCATTAGTTTGAGAATTTTGTCATATCCGAAGTGTCCTGCAACTTTAGCATCATGGCTCTGAAATACCACCTTTAGCTTCAGTGAGTTATTATCAGAAATATATAAATGTCTTTCATAGGTCACTATATCATCTTCTAAACCATAGTGCTCAAGACCGGGATACTCCTTGCCAAACTTTAATGTTTTCTGAATCCCTAACCACTTTTCATACATGAGGCTAGCCTCTAGAATTTCCTTTGACTAAGTTGATTCTTCCATCTGTAAGGCCTTCACTACCATAATTCAGTGTGTTAATAGTTCCTCCTCACCCAAACCTAGTTGGAATTGACTGGGTTTGAATATTCAAATCGTATGGTCTTGCTTTTCCCCCTCTTCTTCGAGGTCAGAATCAACCTGACAGGAAAACGCATCTACTTTGCCATTCTTATCACTCGGGCGATAGACAATTCTGAAATTGAACTAGCTTAATATTTCCACCCATCGAGCCTAGTGTGCGCCACGGGGCGAGTACAACTCGCCCCGCCTCGCCAAGAACCGACTCGGCGAACGAGTTTTTGTCTGTCGACAACTCGCCGAGTCGGCTTTTCGATGCTTCAACTCGACTCGCCCCAACTCGGTGATCTACAGAATACTCGCCAAGCCTTTTATTTTATATTTCTCATTCCTTCGCTCTGTCTAGCCTGCGTTGTCATAGAATTCTACTGTTACGAATTGCTTGTAATGTCACGGATCGCTTCAACTGTCACGGATTGCCTGTACTGTCGGGGATCGCTCCTACTGTCACCGATTGCCTGTACTGTCACGGTCGCTTCTACTGTCACCGATTGCCTGAACTGTCACGGTCGCTACTACTGTCACGGATTGTCTGTACTGTCACGGATCGCATCTACTGTCACCGATTGCCTCTACTGTCATGGTCGCTTCTCCTGTCACTGATTGCCTGTACTGTCACGGTCGCTTCTCCTGTCACGGATTGTATGTACTGTCACGGATCGCGTCTACTGTCACCGATTGCCTGAAGTGTCACAGTCACGTCTACTGTCACGGATTGTCTGTACTATCACGAATCGCGTCTACTGTCACCGATTGCCTGTACTGTCACAGTCGCTTCTCCTGTCACCGATTGCCTGTACTGTCACGGTCGGGTCTACTGTCACCGATTGCCGGTACTGTCACGGTCGCTTCTACTTTCACCGATTGCCTGAACTGTCACGGTCGCTTCTACTGTCACGGATTGTCTGTACTGTCACGGATCGCTTCTCCTGTCACCGATTGCCTGTACTGTCACAGTCGCTTCTCCTGTCACCGATTGCCTGTACTGTCACGGTCGCGTCTACTGTCACCGATTGCCGGTACTGTCACGGTCGCTTCTACTTTCACCGATTGCCTGAACTGTCACGGTCGCTTCTACTGTCACGGATTGTCTGTACTGTCACGGATCGCATCTACTGTCACCGATTGCCTCTACTGTCACGGTCGCTTCTCCTGTCACCGATTGCCTGTACTGTTACGGTCGCTTCTCCTGTCACCGATTGCCTGTACTGTCACGGTCGCTTCTCCTGTCACCGATTGCCTGTACTGTCACGGTCGCTTCTCCTGTCACCGATTGCCTGTAATGTCACGGTCGCTCCTGTACTGTCGGGGATCGCTCCTCCTGTCACCGATTGCCTGAAATGTCAGGGTCGCTCCTGTACTGTCGGGGATCGCTTCTACTGTCACCGATTACCTGTGCTATCACGTCCGTACTGTCATGGATCGCGTCTACTGTCACCGATTGCCTGTACTGTTAGGGTGGCTTCTCCTGTTACCGATTGCCTCTACTGTCACGGTTGCTTCTACTGTCACGGATTGCCTGTAGTATTACCGATTGCCTGTAATGTCACGTATGGCTTATACTGTCATCTATTTCGTTGTCATTATTAGCACTCGTTACCTATTGTTTGTATGCGCTGCCAGTAAGGGCGGGAAACGACTAGGCTTGGCAGACGCCCGAGCATAAAGGAGGTTAGTGTAGAGGCTTGGCGAGTATTCTGTCGATCACCGAATACTCGGCGAGTCGGTTCGAGGCGAGTTGCCACTAGCGACGACCGAGGCGAGGCGATTACCGAACGAGTTGTCAAGGCCATGAACTCGAACCGACTCGCCCCGTGGCGCACACTAATCGAGCCTGCCTTTGATTAAGTAACTTCGTAGAATTAAAGTATTCTAGGTTCTTATAGTCAGTATATACAATTATTT
>WHUY01000282.1:0-18811 GCA_015179035.1 Tirmania nivea
AAAAACTATTATTAATAAAATATTAGAAACTAGTAAGAGTATTTATGAGATCAAAAGATATGACCAATATCTTATATAGGCTATAATAATTTAAAATACTATTTTCTATTCTTTTCTATCTATTATTTAAATAAAATTATAGATACTATAAATATTAAAGGCAGTATAGTATTATACTTTATAGAGTTTAGTTAAGGTTTCTTGTATAAGGAGTAGTAGGTATTAGTTTTTAATAGTACTATTATTAAGATTATAGTAGTTAATATAAAGATGAAGTAATTTATTTTTCTTTTTAACAAATAAAATAAATATACTTATAAGAGATAATAAAGCACAAATAAATCTTTTGAATAAGTTTTCATTTAGCTATAGTTTAAAAGTCTCTAGTTTTAGTTTGGATTGTAAATATAGTAGACTAAAATAGGGAATGAATTCTTTTTTGAGAAAAATTTTATAGTTGTAGAGTTAGTAAGGAAAAAGAACTTTAGTAATAGCCTTCTTAAATAATAGGAAAAACTAATAGTATTTAAGAAATACTAGTTCTTTAATTTTATTATCTTTGGTCTTAGGCTATTCTTTTGACTCTTTTAAAGCTATATTAAGTTTATAGATAGTTATTTAGAAGGCTATTTCTATTTGTTTTCCTTTCCTAACTAAGTAACTAAATGTTGATCCTACAATAAGAGTAATACAAGGATTTTTAAAAATAGAAATTAAAATATTCTTAATAGTAAAAAGTTTTTTATAGTAGTAGTATAAACAATAGTCTAAGTCAAAAGTAAAAGTATTTCTAGTAAAGCGAATATTAATATCATACTATTATAACTAGAGAAAACTAAGAATAATAGAATAATAGCTAAGCTTTATAATGAAAAGAAAAATTTCTTCTAAATAACTCTTAATTCTAAATTAAAATCATATTAGATATATTATTATTCCTGACTTAATCAGTCACCTATCTATAACTTTTAGAATGTAAGAGTTATTAAGTTTAAAAAGAGAGAGTTTATAATAACTTATAAAAGCTTTATCTATAAATATATATTCAGTCACTTTATAGTTCATAAGGATATAAGTAAGGATTTTCAAACTATTATTATTTTATATGTAGTTAACTATAAGATAGTTTCTATTTAAAAGCTCTTCTTCTAAAGACTGTATAGACAAATTGAAAATATATAAAGATAATAAAAATCTAGCCTACCTCATATTAGTACTATCTTGTTGATATAAGGCTATTCTTCTAATATTGGCTTAATAGCTAATATTATTAGTATTTTGAATATAATAACTTTAATTATAATAACTTTAGAAGCTTAGAGGAGGTATTGGTAATCTTATAAATAGTTACAAACTCTATACTCTAACCTTCTATAATAGTAATATCTTCCTTCTACTATTCTTTTTACTCTTTCTTCTAATAATATCTTTTTCCTTTCTATTAATAAGTCTATAGGTCTAAAGTGAATACCTATAGCTATAGAAAGAGTCTAATAATTTTAGAGATTAATTGACACTAGTATTAGAGAAGTAAAATATAGTATTATTTAGGATATTGATCTAAGATAATTATATATTTAAGTTTATAATATATGATGATAAATATCTAACTTTTAACAAACTTTAATATATTCATTAAAATCTTTAGGCTCTAGATATATAGTAAAAAGATCTTATTATAGCTAGTAAAAAAGTCTTTGTTTTAAAGCTACTAGTTTGACTGTATTATTCTAGCTCATCTTAATTATATATTATTAGAATTTAGTAAAATAAATAGTAAATTCTATAGCCCTCAAAATCATCATTTATAGCTTATATTCTATATTAGCTACTTAGTTAGAATTACTAAATATACTTTTAAGAATTATAATAAGGATAGCTAAATTAGTTAAGTTTACTATATTATTTTTTATATAGGAGATAACTTAGTCTAAAGCTTTATTAAATAAAGAATTAACTGCTAGTCAGAGTTTAACTTATTTATCTCTATAAGTAGCTACCTTTAAATATAACTATATAAGAAAAAGATATAACTTATTTTAATCTTTTTTTAAGAATTTCTTTAGATTTGGTATTTTTTTAGAATAACTCTCTTCTTCAGGTTATAACTGAGCTAGTATAGTATTGATATCTCTCATATTTTCTAATTGAGTTCAGAGCTAGTTAATTACTGTCTCTTTTATAGTAATATTATTTTGTAGCTTTTGATTTATTTCTATTAATATAGTGTTCTTTTATTATTATATTATAAGTTGATTATTGAGATTTATGACTTTAGTTTGAAGCTTAACTATATCTTGTTAATAATCTAGTAAGTTTAAAAGTTAGTCTACTAAGATAACTATTTTATAAAGTATTATGATATAGTCTTAATTAGTATTCTCTAGATCTAATACAACCTTTAATCAAAGAACTAAGTCAATAATAATAGTTGAGAATTCAACAACTAGTTAAGTAATAATATATAAATTCATAATAACTATAGGTTGATAGGCTATACTTAGTAGAATATAGAATATGTAATATAGTATAATAGTAAGGGTCAATAACTATAACTATAGCTATATCTTTAAAAAGTATATAAGACTATAATAAAGGCTATAAATAAGAGTACTAGAAGATGTAATTAATGAAAATAAAAGGTAGAGTCTATATTACTAAAGTTTATAATATAAGATATTATATAAAAAATAAAAAAAAAGAGAATAAGAGAATGTAATTATAATAAAAGTTTAAATTTTAAACAATAATTACTCATAATTTTTATAACTTTCTATTACTAACTAATTATTATATAAATCTTTTATAACCTTCTATTATTATCTAATTACTATATATGATTTCTATAACTTTCTATTACCTAGTTGATATATATATATAAATAGCTTATATATATAATAACTTAATATTAACTTGATAAATAACTATAATAAAGAGTATTAGCTATTACTAGTATATACTATAATAATACTAAGATTTTTATAATTCTATATATAGTAGTTCTTATATAATATATAATCTAATATTTATAGTAAAAATCTATACTATCTATAATAGTTTAGGATATAGTAATATTAATTATACTTTTATAAACTCAATTCTTAAAAAGGAGAAAGAATTCTTTAAAAATTATCTTAATAACCTTAATATAATTAAAGATCTTTATAAAAAACTAATCAAATTAGTATCTATTCCTCTACTTACTAATTCTTATTAAGAAGTACTTAATAACTAGATAAGAAAAATATAGAGAAATATACTAATTATATCTTAATAATTATAGAACTCTATTCTAACTGCTTTTAAAAGTAATATTAAGAAGTTTCAGACTATTATATTAACTACTTATTTCCTAAAATAAGTAATAATCAAGAAAGTACTAACTCTTATTATTATAGAATCTTTTCATTCCTCTAAACAATATTATAACTTTTAAAATTGACTAAGATATAATACTACTATTTATAAAAAGGAAAAATCTTCTATTGTTAATTTTAATTAATAAATTAAACTAACTTTTAATAGACTCATTAATAATATCTATATTACTAATAGTTAGAAAGATAATAAAGATTTTTTTATTTTATAATAGTTAGATCTTAGAAATAAAATAAAAAAAATATATTAAATATATATAAAAATATATCCTATCTAAAAGAATTATTATAATACTTTCAAATAGTATAAGGATTATAGAATTATAAATAGATTTTTATATATTAAGAATATATATAGACAATAGAGATTGATCTTATCTAGTACTTTTAATATTAAAGGTAAAAACTATCTCAAGCTAGTAATTAATAAAGTATATCAAGTAATAGTTTATAGTATAATTAAAAAAACTATAAAATATCTTATTAACTAATACCTATACTAGTTTTTTATAAAGTTAGTTAAAAAGTATATTAAAAGTTATAATACTTATCAATAGACAAAGTATTCTAATAAACTACTTCTTAAGCTTATTACTCTTTTATATATACTAAAAAGACTTTAGTTAGATATTTTGATAGATTTTCTTAAGTTAGCTCTTATTTTTATTATATATTCTCTTTTATATCTAAATATTTTTACTGATAAAGAATATATTATCTATATTGTATATCTTTAAATAATTATTAATAGATAATTAAAATTTAAGTTTTTTATTCTTATTCCTAATAATTTTATAATAAAGCAATATCTTGCTTTTTATAATATTTATATAGTTTTAATTATAAGATATCCTTTATATATTATTTTAAATTATAATACTATTTTTATATTATTATACTTTTAAGATTAGGCTAAAAAGAATAGAATTAAATTAGAACTATCTACTATATATTATTTTTATACAAATAGACAATCTAAGATTATAAACAAGGAAATCTTATAAGTAATAATAGTATGTAAAATTAAAGAATCTAACTAGCTATATAAATTACTTAAGATTCAATTAAAGCTAAACTCTAGATTTAATAGTACTAGAAAAAATAGTCTTTTTACTATATTACTATAATTTAATATATCTCAAAAAACCTTTTTATTACCTTATCCTATTAATATATTTATACTAGTAAATAAATATTATAATAATATATTATAGGTATTTTATAATATTAAGAAGATATAAGTAATATAAATAAACAAATAATATAATATAATTAAGTTTTCAATTAGATAATAAATTATACTATCCTTCAAAATTATAAATCTACTAAATATTTTATCTAAATTAAAACTTTTATAGTTATACTCTTTCTTAATTATATCTATTAATTATACTTAAAATAATTATAGTTTAGACTTATTCTCCTAATCTGATTTTAATTTTATATATAATATCTTTTATATTTCAAAACTCAAAGTATATTATTAAAATAATTATATTCCATTCTTTAATAGATAATCTCTAAAACTAAAACTAATTAATGAGGATCAATATAAAGTTAAAAAGTTATTAGAATTCAAAATAATACTATAATCTAGTAAATATTAATATAAAGTTATATAGTTTGGATATACTTTAGAATATAATTCTTAAGTAAATAGTAAAAATATTACTACTAAAATTATTTAAGATTTTTAGGTTAGAAGAAGTCTAAAAGATACCTTTAAGAGATAATATACTAAGAAAGGAAAGCAAAAACCTTAGATAAGAGATAAAACTCAAGTTCTTATTTAATAAGAATAGAACTATATTATAAATAAAATACTTAATGATAAATATATTAATATCAATATATTCTAATTATCTTATAAGATAAGATATATAAAAACTAAGATTATAAAATAGAAATACTAATATATTAAATCTATTCTAAGTAAGAAAGTATAATAAGAGATAATATTTTTTATTATTTTATTTATTTTATATTTTTTATATTTACTATTATTTTAGAATTATCAAATTTAATAAGTAATTATTTCAATAGAATTTACTATCTTATATATACTCTCAAGAGTATTATATAGCTCTAGTATAGCTCTATATTATATAATTTAATATATAATTTTTTATCTATTATATAGTTGTACTTTATAGCAACTATTATACTTTATATATTCTAATTTATTAACTATATTATTAAATAAATATAAAAAAACTATAGATTTTTTTAGGAATCTTTTCTTCAAACTATTTAAAACTTATATAATAACTTATAATAGAGTAGTTAGTTAACAAATAATCTAAGTAAAAATTATATTTATTAATTAATATTTTTAATAAAACTCTTTACTTATATAATAATTATTTTTTAAAGTAATCCCTTAGGAAAACTGATATATACAAATATTTATTTTAATAGATATTGATTATATAAACAATACTAAATAATAACTATCTAGTATTATTTATTATACTAAAGTAATTATATTAGAGAAATAAACTAATATTTATTTTAGCTTATAATAAAGATTATCTTAGAAATAATTTAGTTTAATATAATTATCTTATAATACTTCTTTAGCTAATTAAGAAAACTTTATAATATAGGTTAATAGATTTGAACTGTTCTATTTAAGACTATAAAGAATATAAATAGCTATTTTAATAGAGTTTAAGTTACTAAATATATAGTGAAATATAGTAAAAAGAGTAAAAACTTTAGTAAGATTTAATATATACTATAATTTAAGTTTAAAGATTAAAAAGCTAGTTAAATCTATAAAAAAATATAAAAAAACTTAACTTTTAGTCTTATTTAGTTAGCTTTTAGCTCAGATAAGTTAAAATAATTATTAGAATCTTATGAAAATTCTATAGATTATTAAAAATAAAAAAAAACTTAGGTTATATTATATATTAATAAGATTACAACTATTTATTAGAATATAAGGCTAGATTTAGTCTATAACTTTATCTTTAAGGAGGCTATAGATATAAATTAAGTAGTATTAAATATTTATAAATTTTACTATATTTTTATTAAGTTTTATATTTAATAAGTTTTTTTATAACTTAAAGTAAATATAATTACTATTAAATTTTAAGAGAGAGAAAATGTCTTAGGTTTTAAATTATAGTAAGTCTACTTTAGTTAAAAGGAGATAGATAATATTTATAGATAGAATTAGTATTATTTATTATTTATGAGTTAATAGAATAGTAATAACTAAGAATTTTTATTAGAAAATAGTAATCTTATTTTTTAATAATTATAGTTATATCTATATATATTATAAATCTACTTTAAACTTAATATTAATAGTATTAATAGTAGAAAAGAAATTAATAATTTTTTAGTAGTAAATAATTAGGATTATAGGATCAGTAGAAATAAAAAAAGTATACTAGGCTTTAAATGTAACTCTTAAAAGTAATTAAGAATATACTATATGTTTAAAGTTTATTAAGAGTTAAAGATTTATAATTAAGTATATTAATTAATTAAAAAAATCTAATATAGTATAAAAATAAAAATAAAATAATAGAGTAACTAAAGAGTATAATTAATAAAATAGGATAATATTTATCATATTATTATAAAAAAATATTACAAAAAGCTATTATAAAGAAAGTATAATTAGTAATAGAAAAGATTAAATATATAGAGGAAAATTAGATATTTAATTAAGAGGAAATAGGAAAAAAAAGTAATAATTATTTAATATCTGAATTTTCTTCTTTGCTAATAATTTAAAGACTAATTTAGCTATACTTTAGATACTTTAAAAATAATATTTATATTAGTAGTTATAATAATAATAATATTAAATAATAATAATAGTAATAATAATAATTATTATAATAATAATTATAATAATAAAATACTATATCTAAATTGATTATTATATAGTTATAATATAGATATTCTTAGTATTATTTTAAATTAATCTTTTTTAAAGTTTATATTAGTTTTAAATAAATACTACTTAGTATAAAAACTATTATATTATTTTATTTTTTTATAAGTTATTTTTTTATTCTTAAAAATCTTACTATTATTATTTTTAATTTTTTATTAAAATAAACTTTTAATTTTAAATATTTATATTTAAATAGATATAGTATAAGCTATAAATAATATTTAGTTATTACTTTTATTTAAAATATTATATTAGTAGAATAATATGTTTATATTTTTTCTAAAGTCTATATATATTTTAAGATTTCTATTATATTTAATTTATATTTATTCTAAAATATATTATATATATATATAAAAGTAATATTAAAAGTAGCTTTATAAAGTAATTCTTATATAAAAATCAAATTTTCTATACTTTTTCTATTATTTAATTTTTTATCTATTTCTTTTTCTAAAAAAGAATTTATAAATCAAATTTTCTTTAAAATATATTTAATTAACTCTTATATATTTTCTAGTAATATAGTTAATTATTTAAACTTCTTATTTTATTTTCTAACTATAGATATTATTATATCTAATACTAATTTATTAAAGTTTATTTTAATATTTAAGTTATTTTTTTACTTTAGTACTTTATTATTCTAGTAGTATTATTAAAGAAAATTTATTAAATATTTTTTTAATTAAATATATAGTTAGCTTAGTTATTAATAATAGTATAGTAGTTTAGTAAAATTCTAATATATTTGATAGATTTAGTTCTTTTATATATTTTATTAGAGAATCTAACTTTAAATTATTTAATAAAAATATTTTATTTTTTAATTATAAGATTAAAATAGATATCAATAGTACTAAAAAATTTGTTAAAATATCAAGGTCTAATATTATTTTATATAGAAATATTTTTTTCTTTAATATATTATCTAATATTAAAAAGCTAATTTATAAATTATAAAATAATAATTATTTTCTTAGGATACTAATTTTTATTAAAATCTTTAGTATTATATTTATTATAATATATTATATTTAGTATCATAATTATAATAGTAATAAATACTAAAAGTGAAACTAGATTTATTAAGTATACTAAAAAAAAGTCTATAAAATAAGCATAAAATTCTTTTATATATTAAATTATTATTTATTAGAATACTATTTAGTTTACTTATGAATCTTATATTATTATATTATGATTAAAAGTTTAAAATGTTATTAGTTATTATTATAGCTAGTTGAATTAATATTATTATCGTATTTAATATTAGTTATATTAAAAACTATTAAAAAGTATTATTAAAATTAATTAAACTTTAAATAAAAAATTGTAAGTAATAAAAATTAACTTTTAATATTAAAAATAATATAATAAATTATATTAGATAGTAGTTATTTAGTATTATTTATATAATCTATATTTACTTTAATAGATATTTATATATACTAGTTCTGATAAGAAATTAGCTTAAAAAAATTGTTATTATTATTATATAAGAAGTTTTTTTAAAAAATATTAATTAATAAATATAATCTCTACTTAAATTATTACTAACTAATTAATTTATTATAAAAATATTATTTATTTGAATATTAAATAAATATTGAAAAGAATTAAGTAGCTTTTTAATATTTATTTAAATATAATACTAATAAATTAGAATATATAGTAAATAATACTTTTAATAAGAATATTATAAAATATAATAAAAAATTATATAATATAAACTTATACTAAAGCTATATAATATTTTCGAAAATATATATTAAATAATAAGTTTTATTAAAATAACTAACTACTAAATTTAATAATTAAAAAATACTTAAATACTAGTCTTTTAATATAAATTACTAGTTATTTAGATAATAATAAATATAAAAAATATAAAATATAAAATATAAAATAATACAATAATAAAAAAATTATAGAAAATATAATAAATAGGCTTAATTTTTATATAAGTATTATAGTTATAAATATATTTAATAATAGATTTCTATATTATAAATTATTAGTAATTATATAATAGAAGATTATAGGTTATAACTTATTTTAAATATTTAGTAATAAAATAATTATGATAGTTATAAAAAATATAGAGATAAATCATAACATTATTAAAAATATAAATTAAATTATTAATAAATAATAGTTCTAAATTCAAGATTTTATATTTATATAAAGAGATTTTAAAGTAATTTTTAGTATTAGTTTAAAAATTATAAATAATTTTTAAAATACTTTTATTAGTTTTAAAAACTATAAAAATATTTTTATTATTTATAATTAAGACTATATATAAGATAAGTTTTATAATAATTAAAAAAGTAAATTTTATAAAGAAAATAAAGTTTAAATAAAGTAAAAATAATTATTTATTTTTTTAAAAAAAATTTTATATTATTTATCTTATATATTTAATATATTATTTTAGTTATTAAAATAGAAAATAATTTTAAAATTATATTAAACTAAGTGTTAAGTCTAAAATCTTTAATAATATAAGAAAAGAACCTTAAATATAAAAATATAAAGATTATAATAATTAATTAATATTATAATAAGTTAAAAAAGCTAAGATAAATAAATATATAATGTTCTTAAAATAAAAATAATAATAAAAAGTTTTTTATTTTTAATTCTATAATCATATTTAGTTAGAGATATTTATTTAAAACTAAAAATAATAAAATAAAATATAAGTTTTATATTTTTTAGATACTTCTAAAAGAGTATTATAGCAAAAATATAGTTTAAAGTATTAGTTTTTATAACCTTTAAAAGTTAAAATTAAAATATTAAAGAACTAAAATAAAAACAAAGACTTTTTTAACAAATTTAAATACTTATTTATAGATAAAGTATTAAATAAAAGAAATATTTTTTTAAAAAAAATTAAATAAAAGTTAATTAAAATATAAATATATATTAATAAAATATTAATAAAAGTTAATAAATTTAAAAAATAGTAAATATATTTAACTAATTTAGAAATTTTTTAGTTAAAAATAATATTAACTTTTAAAAATTTATTATAAGTCTTTATTAAAAGATAATAAAGTTAAAAAATATAGTTTTATTAATAGAAAATTTATATTTTGTAAGTTTAAAAAATAATTTTATTTTTTTAAACTTTTAAAGAACTCTTCTAATTTATTCTTTATATTTCTTTAAATTCTATAAAAAAAGTTAAATATTATTAATATAGTAAATATAAAAAATATTAATATATTTTAAAAAGTATTATTTATAAATAACTAAATAATAGTAGAAGTATTAGTATGTTTAAAATATATAACCTAAAATTTAAAAACTTAATAATAAATATAAAAAGTTATTTTCTATTGATTTTTTTTTTTAATTTAAATTTAATTAAAATAAATATAAAGATTAAAATAAGTAAAATACTTATATATATAAATCTAGTTAAAAGTTTTCTTTATTTATAAAAGATAAAATTAGGCTTTAATAATATCATTATTAAGTATATAGTAATTAATATAAAAGTAAAAGAATTTATCTTTTTTTTTAATAAAAAAAATTAAAAAAGTAATTAAAAAAAAACTACTTTATAAAAAAAATTTAAAAAAATTATTATCAATTTAGTTTCTAATTTTTTTAAGTTTAATATTATATATAAAATATATATAATAAAATAAAAATTTAATTTTTTAATAAAATTAAATTAAATAGTTAATATATTAGTATAAAAATAAAATTTAGATTTTTTTTTTAGAAATAAATATAAGTAATTATAGTTTTTAAAAAATAATAAGTTATTAATAGATTCTATATCTTTATTATTTTTAAGAATAATATAGATTATAGTAATATAAAAGTAAAGTTTAAGATTTTTAATAACTATTTAAAAAATAGATTAAAATATAATTAAAATTTAGAAAAGATTTAAAATATTTTTAGAAGATTATAAATAGATTTTTAATATTTAAGTAAATAAGTAATAAGTATAATAATATTTTAAAATAAAAGTAATAATATTATAGATCTAATTAATTAAGAAATAATAATATTAGTACTATAATTTTCTAATAATTAGATTTTAACTAACTAATTTAATAATATAAATAATTAAAACTATTAGATATAAATTTATTATGAGTTTTAAAATATAAATAAAATTAATTTACTTTATTTAAAAATATTTGCTATTAATAAATATAATATTTTTAAGTTTTAGTTTTAAGTTTAAACTTAAATTTATATTTAAAATAAAATAATAATTAATAAATTAGGAATTTACTTTTAAGTCTATTATATAACTAGTAAAGTAGTTTTTATTAACTAAATAAAGTCAAACAAGTAGATTTTTAAATATTAAGTTATAAATAAAAAAGATAAAAAATTAAAAAAAAATAAATAAAATATAGTAATAATAAAAATCTAAAAAAATTATCTATAATAATATTTATATACTAATTATTAATAAAAATTTTAAAAATAATAAGTAAAATATAATTTATATTTATCAAATAATCTTTTTTAAAATAAAAAATAGATTAGAATTAATAAAAATAATATAAATAAGTAAGATAATTATAAGATATATCTTAGTATTATTTAATTAAATATTATAAATTAAAAAAAGTATAAAATTTTTAAAAATTAGAAATAAAAATATTAAGAAATAAGTTAGTAAAAATAATATTAAAAATAACTAATTATTTAGATTTAAGTAAAATAAAATAATTGTTAACCTAATATTTATAATATATATGAAGCTTATTATATTATTAGTATTTATAGATTTTAATAATAAAAAGACTATATTTATAAGATATAATAAAAAAGTCTATTAAATTAAAAATAGTTTTAGTTATAATTATGAAAAAGTTAAGTTAATAAATAGAAGTTTAAATTTATTAAATAGAGTTTAAAGTTTTAATTTGATTAAAGTATAATATTTTAATTTAGTTATCTAATTTAAATATATAGTTAAAAAAAATCTAATAAAAGAGAATAATTTTAAAATTAGTATTACTATTATTAGTAAAAAATAAAATTTTAGTATAATTATTATAATTTAATATAATTATATATATTATAAATTTAGTATAATAGATAGAATAATTTTTATCTTTTTAATAAAGATTATAAAATTTATTTTAATTATAATATAAGTATTAAAATTATTATATATATTTTGTAATATTATAGTAAAACTTTTAAAAATATTAATATTAATAGTTTTAGTATATACTATAGTTTAACTTATTTTATTAAAAAGTTAATTAAATTTATAAAAAAAAATAAAAAAATAAACTTTTTAGCTTAGTTTACTCTCTTTTTATTTTAAATAAAGTAAAATAATTATTAAAAACTTATAAAAACTCTATAAATTATTAAAAATAGGAAAAAAATTTAAATTATATTATATATTAAATAAATTTATTAGTTTTATTAAAATAAAATTTAAACCAATAAACAATAAAATTTATTAAATAGGAAGCTATATAAGTAATATTAGTAGTATTATTAAAATATTAAAGTAAATTAAAAGAAAAAAGTAAAAATAATTTCATTATAAATTATATAAACTTTAATTAAATATTATTAAAGTTTTTAAATTTTTAAACTTTTAGTATATTAAAAAATAATTATATTATAAAAGTATCTTAAGATAAAAATATAGTTATAAAGTTATATTTATAATCTTAATTAAAATAGACTTAAAATATTTAAGTAATAATTATTATTCTAAATTTAAATATTTAAAATATTATAATTATACTTTAACTATAGTAAAGCTTAATAAAATATATCTAATAAATAGAAATATAGAATATTATAGATATATTAATAAAAAACTTAAAAAAACTTAAAGATATAAAAAAATATTAACTTTTAGAATTATAATAAATAAAAACTATAATTTTAATATAATAAGTAATTAAATAGTTAAGATAAATATTATATATAATAAAAACTATAATATATAATAATAAAAATTAATAATTATAATTATAAATATGTTTTTAAAGAATATATATAAACTATAAATAAGAATACTAAAAAATATAGTTAGTAAAGATAAAAAATAAAGTTTATATTATTAAAATTATAATAAATAATATTATATAGAAATAAAAAAGAAAAAAAGATAAAAATAAAGATTATATAATTATAATAAAAGTCTAAATCTTAAATAATAATTATTAACTAACTTTTATAGTATTTTATTACTAATTAGTTACTATATAAGAAGTTTAATATAAAATCTAACAAAATATAATAATTATAAAAACTTTTAAAGTATTTTTTTATTAACTAATTAATATATATATAATAACTTTGTTTTAAGCTAATAAGTAAATATAATAAAAAGTATTAGATATTATTAATATATATAATAATAGTTTTTCTATTTTAAATTAAAGTTTATCAAGAGTTAACTATTATTTTTAAGTAATAATCTAAGTTTATTAAAATAATAAGTATAAAATTTATTAATATTAGTAGTAGGCTTTGAATCTAATATATTAAATTCTATTTATTTAATTAAATACTCAAGCTTTTTATAATAGATTTAAAAATTAAAAAAAATTTTAATATATTATTTTTTTTATTATTAATTATAACTAGTAATAGTAATAAGTTATACTATTTAAAAAGAATATTATTACTAGTAAGATCTAATAAAAAAATATATTATAAATAAATAATTTTAAATAACTTTAATAATATTATATAATTTAATTTACTTATAATTTAACTTTATATTTAGTTAGTATAGGGGTATTTAAATTTAAAATAATTAAGTAATTAAATATAATCATAGTTTTAATACTAAATCTATTTAAGTTATCATAAATTTAGTTACAATATATAATGATTTAGATCAATAGTAAAAAATTTAGTATAGTAGTAATTTATTTTTAAAGTAAAAATTCCTATATAAAGAATAGTAATTAAATAGATCTTTAATTACTCATTATAATTAAATAATTAAATTATTTAAATTATATATAGTTATAAAATATTTAGTAATTTAATAAAATACTTATCTTATACTTATATATACTTATATAAGGTAAGATACTTATCTCATATTTCTACTTATTAATATACTTTATATAATTATATATATTTTTTAATTATATACCTGAATTATCTCCTATAATTAAAGGTCATTTAATATTAAATTACTATTTTTAGCTTAAAATATTAATTATAATTTTCAATTTAATTCATTAAGTATTTTAGATTTAAATACTCTTTATATAATTATATACTATATATTAAAGTAAATTAAATTTTTTTCTTTTAATATTAGAACTAAATATTAATATATATTTATTTATTTTTATTATTTTACTTATAATTTAGTTATTTTAATTTATAAATAAATAGTTAACTTCTTAATTTCATTAGTTAATTAAGTAGTATTATACTTTTTAGATTTTTAGAATAATTTATTTTCTAGTTTAATTTATTAAACTTGATTATAATTATTATTAATAAAATATAGAAATATATTTATATTTTTTAATATATAGTTATTTAAAATAAACTTAATTAAGTATAATTACTTTTTTTAATTATTCTAATAGTAAATAATATAAACTAGTAAATATTACTTAAAAATAATAATAATTTATTTTATTTAACTATTAATATAAGAATAGAATAATAAGATAAAGCATATTTTAATTTTAAAATTATAGTATAAAGTTTATTAAACTTAAAATATAAATTAAACTTTATAGTTTAAAATAATAGTTTATAGTATACTATTTAAATAGAAAATATATTATATAAAAAAATTTACTAACTATTATATTATAATTATATTATATTAGAATATAAAATAATATATTTTTATTAATTAATAAATAATTACTAAAATTATATTATACTTATTAAATTATCATAATCTTATAATAAAATCTATTAATATATATTATTAAATTTATTATAATATTAACAAAGATTAAAAAATATTATAAAGAGTATATTTAGAAATTTAAAAACATTAATAAGTATAGTAGTTATAAATATATTACTTAATTTTTTTTTATATTTTTAACTAATAATACTATTATTATATAATTTCTAGAATTTTTAAATATTTAAAATATTTAATACTTAGTATATTATAATAGTTTTAAATATAATATAGTTTTAAAAAATTATAGCTAAATATATATATATATATTTTTAATACTTTAATATTCTAGTATTTTTTATATATTCTACTAATAATATAATTTTTAACTATTTTTTTCTTTAATATAACCTTTTTAAAATAATCTATAAGAGTAAGTTAATTTTATAGTTTTAATTAAAAAGTTTTTTTAAACTTTTATTATTAATATTAATTATATTAAAAGATAAATTATAAAACTTAAAAATTATTTAATTTTAAAATTTTATATAATTATCCCTTTTCTAAAATAAGTATTCTAATTAAAAATAAATTCTTATTTAATTTATTATTTTTTAAAAAATTAAATAATAAGTATTAATTCTTTATTATTAATTTTATAATTATATTTAATTAGTAAATCTTTTTTAAAAAATAATTAATAAAAAAAAATACTAGTATTATTATGATAAGAAAAGATATTAATAAAGATATAGTTAAATATTAGTTTTTATTATAATTATATAATTAGAATTAAACAACTGAATAATAGTAATAGAGATAAATACTATTATAAGTTTTTTAAAAACTTATTAGTATTTATTATTTAAATACTAAAAAAAAAAAAAATTTATTAACTTAATAATAGATACTATAATTTTAGAGAAATTTTTAAGAAAATAATAATAAAAGTTTATAAATTTTAGTAAAGTATAAGTATTATAAAAGTTAATTAAAAATATTTATTTTATTATAATCTTAACTTTAGCTAAATATATTTAAATATTATGTACTAAGATAATTATACTAAAATAAAAAACTTTTATTTTGTAAAATTTATACTTTTTAGGTTTATAGTAAAAATAAGCTTTTTAGAGAGCTTTTAATATTTAAGTAATATATATTTTATATTTCTTAAAGATATTACTATATATTAACATATTATTAAAATAGATAATATAAAAATTATTAAAGAAATAATAAAAAGTATTATTAATATAATATTAATAACTAATAAAAGTATTCATAAAGCTAAAAAATATAATTAAAATTTTATATAAACTATAATAAATTTAAAATACTATTTTTTATTCTTTTTATTCTCCTTTTTAAATAAAATTATAAGTATTATAAATATTAAATATAATATAATATTATATTTTATTAAGTATAAATAAAGTTTTTTATATATAAAGTAGTAAATATTAGTTTTTAATAATATTATTATTAAAACTATAATAATTAATATAAAAATATAAAAATATATTTTTCTTTTTAATAAAAAGTACTAATATATCTATAAGAAACAAAAATATAAAAATTAAATCTTTGAATAGATTTTTTTTTAACTAAATTTTAACAGTTTTTAGTTTAGATTTTAATAAAGTATATAAAGAACTAAATAAAGTATCTAATACTTTTTAAAAAGAATTGTATAGTTATATTATTAATAAGAGAGTAGCTTCTATAATAGTTTTATTAAAAAGTAAAAAAAACTAAAAATATTTAAATAATATTAGTTTTCTTATTTTATTCTCTTGAATTATAAATTGTTTTTAGAGTTTTTTTAGAGTTATACTTAATTTATATATTATTATTTAAAAAACTATTTCAATTTATTTTATTTTTTTTATTATTTAATTAAAAGTAAAACTTATAATTATAATAATTTATAGATTTATTAAAATAGAAATAGATAAAACTTTTATTATTAGAGGTTTTTTATAGTAATAATTAATATAATAGCTAAAATGAATAATAAAAGTATTTTTAGTAAAATAAATACTAATATTATAATATAAAAACTATAAAAAATTTAAAATAATAAAATAATAATTAAATTTTATAATAAATAAAAATAATTCTTTTATATAATTATTAATAGTTATTTAAAGTTTAGTAATATATATTATTATTTTTAATTCTATAAGATAATTATTAATAACTTTTAATACTTAAAAATTTTTAAAGTTTAATATATAAAATAAATAATAGCTTATAAAAACTTTATCTATATTTATAAATTTAATTATTTTATAATCAATAAAAATATAAGTAAAGACTTTAAAACTATTATCAATTAATTTAAAGTTAATTATAAGATAATTTCGATCTATATTCTTCTTCTTTAAGGATTGTAAAATTAAACTAGAAATACTTAAAAAAATATAATATTTATTTAACTCTATTATAGAATTATTTTACTATATTAAAACTACTTTTTTAAGATATATTTTATAATAATATATATTTTTATAGCTATATTAATTTTGAAGATTTAAAGATATTATTATTAAGTTCATAGATAATTATAAACCTTATACTTTAATTCTTTATAATAAAAATATTTTTTTTTAGTTATTTATTTTACTTTTTCTTTTAGTAATATTTTTTTTCTATTTATTAATAGATCTATTGGTTTAAAATAAATATTTATAGTTATAAAAAAAGTTTACAAAGTTTAAAAGTTATATAGTAATAGTATTAAAGTAATAAAATATAATATTATTTAAAATATTAGTCTATAATAATTATATATTAAAGTTTATAATATATAATAATAAATATATAATTTTTAATAAATATTTATATATTTATTAAAATAATTAAATTTTAAATATAAAGTAAAAAAATTTTATTATAAGTTATAAAATAGTTTTTATTTTAAAACTACTAACTTAATTATATTATTCTAGCTTATTTTAACTATATATTCTTAAATTTAATAAAATAAATAATAAATTCTTTAGTTCTTTAAATTATAGTTTATAATTTATATTTTATATTAACTACTTATTTAAAATTACTAAATATACTTTTAAAAATTATTATAAAAGTAGCTAAATTAATTAAATTTACTATAGTATTTTTTATATAAGAAATAACTTAGTTTAAAATATTATTAGATAAAGAATTAACTATTAGTTAGAATTTAATATATTTATTATTATAAATAGTTATCTTTAAATATAATTATATAAAAAAAGAATATATTTTATTTTGATCTTTTTCTAAAAACTTTATTAAATTTAGTAATATTTTAGAATAGCTTTCTTTTATTAATTATAACTAAACTAGTATAATATTAATAGTTTTTTAATTTTTTAGTTATATTTAAAATTAATTAATTATTATTTTTTATATAGTAATTTTATTTTATAAGTTCTAATTTATTATAATTAATATAGTAATTTTTTATTATTATATTATAAGTTAATTTTATTTTATAAATAATTAAGTAAACTTAAAAGTTAATCTAGTAAAGTAATTATTTTATAAAATATTATAGTATAGACTTAATTAGTATTAACTAAATTTAATTTAAGTAAAAAACTAAATTAATAATAATAGCTAGAAGTTTAATAACTAATTAAGTTATACTTTATAATAACTTTAAATAATAGATTA
>WHUY01000283.1:0-18748 GCA_015179035.1 Tirmania nivea
GGTTTTTTCCCTATGAGTAGAGTATGTTAGCAGTATACGTTCAAAGGTGTGATCTACCTTCATGAGGAATTCTTTGAGCTTACTCAAAGTTCCATTGAACTTTGGAGGTAGTAGAAGGTTTCAGGGTTCTTTCTTTTTAGAAAAAACCTTAGTCTTCTTGGCTGAAAGTGGAGGAGATGGTGGTGGTGGAGATGGTAGTGGTGGAGGTACGAGACCACCTACTAGGCCAGTGTGAACATTACAGATAAAACTATTCATGCCATCTAATCGAATACATTTTGTGGTGGGTTGGTTGATAGGAAGCTTATGTAAGTCTTTGAGTTTCCTCTTATAAGTTTAGATCAGGTGGGAAAGAGCCTCAACTGATTCTCTGTTTGTCTCACAGCTTTGGATACGATTATCCTGTTCCTGTTTAATTGCCTTTTGCATCTAGTCACTTACTTTACCTACATCAGCTTTGATTGTATCAAATTCGGTCTTAGCTACATCAATAATCGCTCCTATGTCCTGAGTAAGTTTGTCGGTCAGTAATTCCCACTGTTTTTCTAATACTTTACTAATAGATATTGTCAATCACTTAACAGCATCTTCTTGTTCTGCAGTTTAACCTTTGAGGGCTACTACCTCTTTAGTTACTTAGTATTGTAGTAACTTTAGATCTTTATAGGTAGCTTTTGTACTATTAAAAACTGTTTGGTGAGTCTCTTGTGCTACCTCGTAGGCCTCCTGAGATTTGACTAGGAGTTTTGCCTGTCTTTGTAGACCTCTTATAAAGTCTGTAAGTTCAGCTCATTGTTATTCAAATACAGTAGCTCTCTCTCGAATAATACAAGCCAATAGCTGGTTATATTATTCTTAACTTATAGTAGGATGTGTGGCTTTGGTGGGACATGGTAGTAGACGTATTAAGTATTAAGAGGAGGTATTGCTACCTGCTCACCATAGTAGTCATTAAGTTGGTAGATCTATGCGATGTAATAGACCCAGTAGAAACCCTTGTAGGTATGATATTAATTTATCAGGAGAATAAAACTGTTACCTGGAAGATCTCAGTCCTTGTGAAAGGATATCTTCCATTGACATATTATCCTCCATATCTGTTTCAGATTACGGAAGGTTATATGGGCATTGTGTGATAACATAGGATATGATATCAGGTAACATTATTGATTGGTAGTGCTGGCTAGGCCCTCTTGGTGTCTAGGAGTTAGACATATTAATTCGAGTATATAGTTATTCAAACAAGATGAGAATTACTTATCTACAAAGTAATGTCATGAGGGCCCTATTCACCTTTATAGTACTCTAGCAACTAAAGAATAGGATAGCTATACTTATACTGCCACAACGATATTTATTCCGCAACTCAGAATAAAATTCTATAGCAGAAAGTTCAGTCCACTTTAATCCTTTCTAATAGATCTAATTTCGCAACAGAAAATAAATCTTTCGTCGGTCAAAAATAAAGTAAACTAGACTTAGAACTTTGTAGGCTTCGTATACTCGAGGTGCTCTTGCTTTCGAATACTCTTGATAGTAGAATTAGATTCAACCGAGAACTACTCTCACTATTTATAATGTGTGGTGATGGTAGATATTTTTTGATAAAATATTTTGGAGGATGTGTACCTATCCATTACTTCTTCGGAATTTCTTCCTAAGTGTTATGCCATCTACACCTTTGTTAACGCAGTCATAATCTGCGCTCGTTATCATAGGTTACTAGCCTGAACGTAGAGAAGATTCCTATGCTTATATGTTTTATAAACTTAGCTTAAACCAACTTATTTTATTAAAGAATACTTAGCTGAGATAACTGATTTTTACATCCGATATAACACTAATCCTCGATACTATCGAATAAATACTCGACAATATCATAGAGTCATCTTATTTAAGCTTGTGGTAGTATTTTCTTAATAGTGTCTAGTGTCTATTGAAAATAATTTTCAACTACTCATAACTCTATTAATAAAGACTCGTAGGTCACAAATAGATTATCATTGAATAGGCGTTAATACGTAGAAGATCATAAAATCTTAATTTATCTCGATACCCATATTATTCGCAGAGTTATTATCAGTAATAGATAAACTTTCTTGTAGATTTAATTAACCTTACGAAAGGTCTTATAACTCCATGAGTATTACTTCGATCAATAAATAGATTATGGAAATAGAATCAGGGCGATGAATAGGCCTAGATACAACTTTGAAATATTAAATTCGAAGAATTTTATATTTCAATCGTATTTTTGGCCTTGGCTTAGAGCGCACTCTCTTATAATGTCACTAGACATACTTTGGTCTAAAGTACACCCTCGTGGCTTCATTATTTTATTTATTTTCACCGAGTTATTTTCCTAAAGTTTATGGTAATAACTTTAATTCAGGGTAATGCCAAGACTTCAGGGTAATAGCTAGTATACCTAGTATATATGCATATGGTTAGTGTATTGATCTAGGTATAACTATTGAACCATTGATCGGATACTTATGAAACTTAAACCGTAGCTCCCTCAAGGGTCTATGGGCGTGCCATAAGAGTCTTAACTATCTATGATAGTTATATACCACTCCGAAGTTCAAACCCATTTCATATACTTATCTCTTATAGATAAGTATTAGAAACACTTGCACCACACTGCTATGAGTGTACCTAGAGTCCATATGGATATCTAGGGCCATTTTATAAGAGCTTAAGTACCTATAGTAGGGCTGAATGTCACCCCGTAACATGTACTGCTTTTTTTGATATTCATGTAGTCCCGATTATGGGATATCTTTTATGTATTGTTTTTGATCATGATACTCTTTTTATATTATTACACTTCTAGGATTAGGCTAGAAAGAATGGAATCAAATTGGAACCGTCTACTGTATATCACCCTCATATAGACAGACAATCTAAGTTCATGAATAAGAAAATCTTATAAGTAGCAAGAGCATGTAAACTCAAAGGATCTAACTAGCTATATAAATTACCTGAGATTCAGTTGAAGCTGAACTGTTGATATAATAGTGCCAGAAAAAGTAGTCCCTTTACAACTTTACTAGAAATTAGTGTACACTAAGAAGTCTCCCTGCTATCTTATCCTATCAATACATTTATACTAGCAAATGAACATCACAACAATACTTCATAGGTACTCTATAATACTAAGAAGACACAATCGATATGAGCGAACAAACATCATAATGTAGTTAAGTTCTCAGTTAGTTAATAGGTCATACTATTCTTGTAAAATATAAATATACTAAATATTTCACCCAAGTTAAAATCTTGATGGTTAGGCCCTTTCTTAATCATATCTGCTAATTATGCTCGAAATAATTATAGTTTAGACTTATCCCCTTGACCTAACCTCAATCTCATCTATGATACCTTTTATATTTCAAAACTCAAACCATATTATCAAAACGATTATACTCAGTTCCTTAATAGACAATCTCTAGAACTAAGACCAATTAATGATAATCGATATTAAGTTGAAAATTTATTAGAATTCAGAACGGCACTATAATCTAATGAATATTAATACAAGATCAGATGGTTAGGATATACTCTAGAATATGATTCTTGAGTAAATACCAAAGATATTACTACTGAAATCCTTTAGGATTTCTGGGTCAGAAGAAGTCTAAAAGATATCTTTAAGAGATAACGTACTAAAAGAGGAAAATAACGACCTCGGACAAGAGATAAAACTCAAGCTCTTATTTAACAAAAATAAGATTATGTTATGAATGAATCCCCCAATAACAAATACATTAACACTAACGTACTTCAACTATCCCTCAAGATAGGATATATGGAAGCTAAGGTTGTAGAACAGAATTACTGATATAGTAAAATCCGTTCAAAGTAGGGAAGTGTAATAAGAGATATTATTTTTTATTATTTTATTTATCTTGTATTTTTTATATTGATTACTATTTCATAAACTGCCAAATTTAGTAATTAGTTATTCAATGGAATTTGCTGTATCATGTATACTCTCAAGGATATTATACAGCCCTAGCATAACCCTGTTTCCTATAACTCATGTATTTCCTATAACTCATGTATTTCTTATAACTTATATTTGTTATAACTCATGTAGTACTACTCTACAGTAAGTGCTATATTCTATATATTCTAAACTGTCAGATACGTTGTTGAATAAGTATAAAAGGAGCATGAATTCCCCTCTAGAATTTTCTCCTCAGACTACTTAGACAGACAACAACTGACTACAGATCAGCTAGTTAGTAAATAATCTAAGTGGAGATTATACCTGTTAATTAATATTCTTAATGGAACTCTCTACCTCACAACAACTACCCTTTTGAGGCAGTCCCTTAGCAGAACCAGTATATATATATATCTATTCTAGTGAATATAGATTGTATAAATAGTACCGAATAACTACTGTCTAGTATTATTCATTATACCAATTGCCTGTACTGTCATGTTCATACTGTTATGGATTATGTCTACTATTACCGATTGCTTGAACTATCACGGTCGTCTCTCTTATCAGTGATTGCCTATATTATTATGCTCACTTCTACTATGACTGATTTCCTATAATATCATAGTCACTATTATCTATTTTACTATTATTATTAGTACTTGTTAGTAATTGTTTATACTTGACTTCAGTAGGCTTAACAGGTATATGAGTATAAAGGAGGTTAGTATAGTGGCTTAATAAGTATTCTGTAGATCACCGAATACTCGACGAGTCGATGTAAGGCGAGTTACTATTAGTGACAACCAAGACAAGGTAATAACCGAACGAGTTATCGATGCCATGAACTTGAACCGACTTTCCCTGTAGTACATACTAAGTAAACTCCAAAAAAGACCACAAAAGCTGATAGTACCGAATATTTCTTTAGATAGAATAAAGGATCCTTTTTTAGCAGAAAAATCTAGTACGAAAGTATTAAAGTCTGTTGGATTAAAATATCTTATTTCTGTTAGGTTATTATAGATATATAGAGGAGTAAAATATGACCTTTCTATTAATACTTTAGTTAATACTAGTATAGAAGCTACAATTTTCGATTCTGATTTCATTGAATAGATAATGTTACTTTGGGTTGAAAAAGAGAAAAGACTGAGATTAAAGAGTACTAACAGCTCGATTCTCAAGAGGTCTGGCATAGTACAGATTTAGAACCTTTAGATAGAAGTCTCTGATACAAGATTAGAGTAAAATAAAACTTTTGACCTAGTAAATGAGGTTGTATATCTCAAACCAAGTATTCTACTCATTTTAAGGATAGATTGGATCAAGGCTAATTATAATAAGCTGTTATGGTATAGATTATGACATAAACTATGGACGTAACTCTAGGGACTGTATATAGATTTGGGAATAATAGTGTGATCATAGATAATAGTGTAGACTATAGATAATAGTATACACGTAGACAATAATATTAGATAATAGCATAGATATAGGCAATAGCATTGGGTAATAACATAGATATGAGGTAGCTTATATTACGAACTAGAATATATAAGATATTGTATGAAGAGCAAGAATAAAGAATAGTAGCAATATCCTCATATATATATAATTATCCTTGTCTATGATACTTACTTGAATATAAGCTCTTCTTATTATATACATAAGTAAGCTTTTGCATATAATACTCAATATAATGTCACCTATAATATAGGTGATAGTTCATGGCATATATATATTACTTGTAATTGTAGATGATAGTCTGTAATAGTCCATAATAGTTCATAATAATATCCCCTCCTAAGAGCTAAAGTCCCTTGAAGCTTAGGCATCCTCTAGCAAAGGTCCTGGTTTATCTAAATATTGAGCATGGAAGTTATCGATGGCTTTTAGTTTATTCATATTAATAGTTGGTTCCTAATCTGGATTGTCATAGCCTACCTATTTGATCAAATATTGGAGTTTCTTCTATCGAATATACGAATCGAAAACTTCTTCTACATGCTATTTCTCTTTATTATTAACTATAACTGGTAGGGGTAGTATGTTACTTTAGCCAAATAGTGGATTATTATCTATAGGATTTAAAAGTAATATTTATTAGACTTGATGATAGTGAACTATTAGTAGAAAGTTAAGTTTATAGATCTATAGTAATATTACTTTAAAGATCTTATAAGGTCCAATACGTTTGTAATCTAGCTTTTTGCTTAGATGTTAAATAGTAACATTTTGAACATTGAACTATACGAGATCTTCTTCTTTTAGTACTGGTACTAGACTTTATCATTTGTTCGCTTACTCCTATTATCTTGCTTGAGCTCTTGCCATCTTATTTTGTAAGTATTCTATTAGTTCTTTTATCTTTGTAGCTACTTATATGTATCAAGATTAATTTTTATGGCCTTCGGATGCCACTATGGGCCTGTCTAGATGACCTCTTTTTCTATTTACCTCTAGTAGCATCCCCTGTTATTTATAGTCATCTAGACTTTATCTTCATATATATTATGTCCTCTGGCATCCTATGTCATTCGTGGCCATCCAGATTTTACTTTTATATATATTACGTCCCCTGGCGTTCCATATTATATCATTTCTCCTAACCCTTATCATGTATTATAATGGGGGTACTATTATAGCTGTAGAATAAAAGTAATAAAGTATTATTTACAAATGTGAAATAATATTAAGCTGTTGCTTTCACTCTTCTTATATAATGTTCATGAGGATAGTATTTCTTCTCAGCTAGCATATTTAAATACTTACTTTGAAATACTGGAGCCTCCTCTACAAGACTTTCTTCAGGTATAGGTACCTAGTCAGTCTCTTCAATTCATTAGCAGAGACAGCTCTATAGCTCTCCTTCTACTCACTTTTGTCACTAACAATCTTACTATCTTACTTTATACTCAATAGTACTTATCACCTTCTAATCCAAAGAGGTCTCTACCTCCGGTCTATTATCTAGCCTCTAGGCAGTATCATTATACTCTTTATCTAGATAACTCGGATAGTACTTCCCTTCTTAGGACAGTAAACTTATCAGTGCTTGAGATACTATTCTACTATCCTATAGCTTTCTATGCTAAAGGGTATTCTAGGTATTTTGCCACTCTCGTGATAGTAGTATTATTTCCATAATAGTAGTGTCATTTCTATGATAGTAGTGTCACTTTCATAATAGTAGTATCACTTCCATAATAGCAAGTACTATACCCATGATATATGTTCTCTACTTCTTATTATATATCGCCTTCATCTGCTCCCTATATTTCTGTTTCTTCTTAACCCTCATCTTTTCTCTACTTCCTTACGGATAATCACTATCCCTTATAGTCTTTAAAATAACTTGAAATAATAATACTTAAATTCCATACTTCATCTTATATTATACATACAATTCATTTTATATATTAAAATCAATTCTATTGTTCACCAATTACAACTTCTCCTTCTCCAACTTAATTAAATGAGCCATCCCCTTAATATCCACTATCCATATCATATAAATTCCTTTCTTATCCTCCTATTATTCTACTCATATCATTCCTTTCTCTCCAGTATCACGGGATGACATCCAGCGCTACTATAGGTATTTGAGCTCCTATAGAACGACCCTAGATATCCATATGGACTTTAGGTACAGTCATAGCAGTATAATGCAAGCTTTTCTAATACTTATCTATAAAAGATAAGTATATAAAATAGGGATAAACCCTAGAGTAGTATATAAGTATCACAGATAGTTTAGACTCTTATGATACGCTCATAGACCCTTGAAGGAGCTATAGTTTAAGTTTCATAAGTATCCGATTAATAGTTCAATAGTTACACCTAGACCAATATGCTGACTATATGCACATATACTAGCTATTATCCTGAAGTCTTGGCATTACCCTGAACTGAAGTTATTACCCTGAACTTTAGGAAAATAACTCGGTAAAAATAAATAAAATAAGGAAGCCACAAGGGCATACGTTAGACCAAAATGTATCTAGTAGAATTATAAGGGAGTATGTCTTGAGCTAAAGTCAAAGACATGCTTGAAATATAAAGTTCTCCGAATTTAATATCTTGAAGTTGTATCTAGGCCTATTCTTGGCTCTGATTCTATTTTCGCAATCCATTTTAGGATTGGAGTAATACTCATAGACTTATATGACCTTTAGTAAGATTAATTAAATCTATGAAGAAGTTTATTTATTACTGATAACAACTCTACGAATAATATGGGTATCGAGATGAATTAAGATTCTATGATCTTCTCCACATCGACGCCTATCCAATGATAATCTATTTGTGACCCACAAGTCTTCATTAATAGAGTTATGAGTAGTTGAAAATTATTTTTAATGGACACTAGATGTTGTTAAGAAAATACTACTGCAAGATCAAATAAGATGACTTTATGATACTATCGGGTATTTACTTGATAGTATTAGGTATTGGTAGTATATCGGAAATAGAAATTAGTTATCTCGACTAAGTATTCTTTAATAAAATAAGTCAGCTTAAAAGAAGTATATAAAATATGCAGGTATAGGAATCTTCTTTACGTTTAGGCTAGTAAACCTATAACAATGAGTGTAGATTATAACTGCATTAATAAAGGTGTAGATAGTATAACACTTAAGAAGAAATTCCAAAAAGTGACAGGTAAGTGCGCATCCTCCAAAATATTTTATTAAAGAATATCTACTATCACCATGCATTATACATAGTGAGAGTGCTTCTCAGTTGAATCGAATTCTACTATCAAGAGTATTCGAAAGCAAGAGCACCTCGAGTATATGAAGCCTACAAAGTTCTGAGTCTAGTTTACTTTATTTCTAACTTTTAAAAGATTTATTTTGTATTGCAAAATAAGATCTGTGAGAAAGAATTAGGATGGATTAAACTTTACTGCTATAGAATTTTATTTTGTATTTCAGAATAAGTATTATTGTAACAGTATAAGTACGGCCGTCCTATTTTCTAGTTGTAAGAGTGCTATAATGGTTAATAGGGCCCTCATGATATTACTTTATAGACAGGTAATTCTAATCTTATTTGAATAACTATATATTCAAATTATTATTGCTAATTCCTAAATACCAAGAGGGACTTGCCAGCTTTACCAATCTCTTATACTCCCAGATATCACACTCTGTGCTATCATACAATGACTATATAATCTTCCACAATCTATAACAGATATGGAAGATGAGTTCTAAGATATACTAATAGAAAATATCCTATCTTGAGGGATAGAATCTTTTAGGCAGCAGCCCTAATATTTCCTAGACAAACTAATATCATACTTGTAAGAGTTTTTATCAGGTCTATTATATCAGTGGGAACTAACCCAATGACCAACTTATTGAGTAGGTAGTAATACTTCCTCATAACGATAATAATACCCATACTCTACAAGAGCTACAAACCCCACTATTAGTCAAGAATAATATAATCAATTATTGGCTCATATTATTCGAGATGGAGCCATGGAGTTTGACTGCTAATAAGTCGAACTAGGAGACCTCACTAGAGGTCTATAAGCTTAAGCATACCTCTTAGTCGAATTACAGAAGGTATATAAGGTAGTTTTTGATAGTACAAAAGCTACATACGAGGACCTTAAGTTACTACAGCAGCAAGTAACTGAGGAAGTAGTGGCCTTCAAAGGCTAAACTGAAGGGCAACAGGATATAGTATAGTAACTAACTGTATCTATAAGTAAATTGTTGGAAAAGCAGTGGAAAGCACTAACCGACAAGCTCACTCAGAATATAAAAGTAATCATCGATACAGTAAAAACTAAGTTTGATACCATTAAGGCCGATGTAGGCAAGGTCAGCAATTGGATGCAGAAGGAGATCAAGCAAGAACAAGACAATCATATTCAAAATTATGAAATGAATAGGGAATCAGTTGAGCCTCTTTCCCGTTTGATCCAAACTCATAAATATAAGCTTAAAGACCTCCAAGAGCGCCCAATCGACCAACCAAACCCTACCAAATATACTGGATCGATTCACACTAACAGCTTTATCTAAAATGTTCACACTGGTATAGTAGGTGGTCTAGTACCTTTACCACCACTACCTCTACCACTACTATCTCCTTCTTGTCCAACCAAGAAGACAAAGGTTGTTTCTGAAAAGAAAGAACCTCGAAACCTCTCATTACTTCTGAAGTTTGATGGAACTTCAAGCAAGTTGAAGAAATTCTTGATGAAGATAGACCACACATTTGAATGTATGCTACTGACATATTCTACTCATAGTGAAAAGATCTTATTTATAGTGGATCTACTTACTAGAGGAGGAAGTACTTAGTACTATGCTAGCCAACATAAGTAAACACCAGACGCTAACTCTGGATAGGTCGAATGGGATACTTGTAATATTTTTAAGTATGAATTCATTAATGCCTACTAAAATCAGTATGAGTAGTAGGATACAAAGGTCTCTCTTCAAAAGGAGTACAAGAAAAAAGGCGAAGCAATAAAGAATTTTATTGCTAAAGTCAGGGTTCATCAGTTAGTAGCAGAATTACTATAAGAATAGCTCTAGAAGTACTTGATTGTGGCTATTCAACCTGAGACCAAAGCCTATATAGCTTGAGTTAGTACTAACAAGGATATCCTTGATAAAGTACCTGTCACAGAGTGACATCCAGCCCTACTATAGGTACTTGAGCTCCTATAAAACGACCCTAGATATCTATATAGACTCTAGGTATACTTATAGCAGTGTGGTGCAAGCTTTTCTAATACTTATCTATAAGAGATAAGTATATGAAATGGGTTTAAACCCCGGAGTAGTATATAACTATCATAGATAGTTAAGACTCTTATGACACGCCCATAGACCCTTGAGGCAGTCATAGTTTAAGTTTCATAAGTATCCGATCAATGGCTCAATAGTTACACCTAGATCAATATGCTAACTATATGCATATATACTAGCTATACTAGGTATTACCTTAAAGTCTTAATATTACCCTAAACTAAGGTTATTACCCTAAACTTTAGGAAAATAACTCGGTAAAAATAAATAAAATAATAAAGCCATGAGGGCGTACTTTAGACCAAAGTGTATCTGGTGACATTATAAGGGAGTATGCTCTAAGTCAAGGCCAAAGATATGGTTGAAATATAAGGTTCCCTGAATTTAATATTTCAAAACTGTATCTAGGCCTATTCTTCACCTTGATTCCATTTCCGTAATCCATTTTATGATCAGAGTAATACTCATGGAGTTATAAGACCTTTAGTAAGGTTAACTAAATCCATAAGGACATTTATGTATTACTAATAACAACTCGACAAATAATATGGGCATTAAGATGAATTAAGATTCTATAATCTTCTACGCATTGACGCCTATCCAATGATAATCTATTTGTGATCCACGAGTTTTTATTAATAGAGTTATGAGCAGTTGAAAATTATTTTCAATAGATACTAGACACTATTAAGAAAATACTACTACAAGCTCAAATAAGATGACTCTATAATACTCTCGGGTATTTATTTGATAGTATCGAGGATTAGTGTTATATTGGAAGTAGAAATTAGTTATCTCGACTAAGTATTCTTTAATGGAATAAGTCAGCTTAAGGGAAGTATATAAAATATGCAGGTATGGGAATCTTCTCTATGTTTGGACTAGTAACCTCTGACAACGAGCACAGATTACAACTGCATTAACAAAGGTGTGGATAGCATAACACTTAAGAAGGAATTCCAAAGAGTAATGGGTAGGTGCGTATCCTCTAAAATATTTTATCAAAAAATATTTACCATCACCATATATTATAAATAGTGAGAGTAGTTCTCGATTGAATCTAATTCTACTATCAAGAGTATTCGAAAGCAAGAGCACCTTGAGTATACGAAGCCTACAAAGTTCTAAGTCTAGTTTACTTTATTTCCAACTAACAAAAGATTTATTTTGTATTACAAAATAAGATCTATCAGAAAGGATTAAAGTGGATTGAACTTTGTGCTATAGGATATTATTCTGTGTTTCGGAATAAGTATCGTTGTGGCAGTAGAAGTATGGCCGTCTTATTTTCTAGTTACAAGAGCGCTACAAGGGTTAATAGGGCCCCCGTAACAGTACCAGCTAGCACAGAAATATACTTCTAGGTAATTGCTAATACTAGGTTCTAGGTAGAATATGAGAAGGTAAGGGAGGCACATACACAGAGCCAGTTCCGTCAAAAGGAATAGGCTACTAATGTGAAGAAGGAGGTAGCTCCCACCCTTAAAACTAATGAGAAAAAGTCCAAGAATCTCAAGGACCGAATCTCAAAGCTGAAGCAGAAGGTGAAAACTAAGCCCGACACTAAATCTAAACTAAAGTCCAATGCTTCCTCCAAGAAGGAAAAAAAGCTTAGCCAAGATATAGTGACTTACACTATATGGCAGGCTCAGAAGAGGGATATGCAGTGTATCAAGTATAAAGACAAGTCCCATATAATGGGTGACTATACAGTGGGATGGAAACTATCAGTAGAGGTAAAGGGAAAGGGAAAAGCCAAAGAGGAAGTAAAGAAAGTGGCAATGGTAGCAGCTATAGTAGAGCTACTGGAGATTTCTTTTAGTAAGATCATTAGTGATGATAAGTTGGACTATGAGGAAAATTTGGATTGTTAGGGACATAGGCCATCTAGTACGTTAGATCAGATAGTCTCGTAGGATTGGTTTTCTCTTTGTATTATTAAGAAGGGCATCTCTGTTGGTAGTTGGAAGGAGGAATATATTAGGGAACTCATGGATATTGACCCTACTTTCGTTACTTCTGTTTTTTATAATTTGTCTTCCTCTACTTTTTCTTCTTTATAAAATACAAAAAAAGGGACAAAAAGAAAAGCCAATGATGAGGTGGCTCCTCTTATTGGTAAACTCTAAAAAAGACTATGAAAGGTAGTGGCACCGGATATTTCATTGGAAGAAATAAAGGATCTCTTTTTGGTAGGAAAATTGGGTATAAAGGTATTAACATATGATGGGCTGAAGTTTCTCATCTCTATTAAGTTATCTTAGATATATGGAGGAATAAAAAAGGAACTTTCTATTAATACTTTAGTTGACACTAGTGCGGAAACTACGATTTTCAATTTTGATTTTATTAAATAGATGATATTGCCTTAGGTTAAGAAGGAAAAAAGACTGAGATTAGAGAGTGCTAACGGCTTGATTCTCAAGAAGTTTGGCCTAGTGTAGGTCGGGAACCTACAGATGGAAGTCTCTAATATAAGATCAGGGCGAAATAAAACCCTTGACCTAGTAACTGAGGTTGCATGCTTTGAACCAAATCTTCTACTCATTTTAAGGATAGATTGGATCATTACTAATTGTGATAAACTACGGGTCACCACTCCTTATAGGCTCGAGCTTAAGAGAGTATTAGAAATCGAGGAGGTTACTGATTTTACTTACTTCGACGAAGTACTTGCAGAAACTCAGTATGTTAGACTTATTGAGATTAGGAAATAGGATTATCAGAAGTTCACAAATAGGGACATTTTCAAGATTATAAAAATAACTGCAAGTGAGAACCTAGAAGAACTTACTGATCGATTACCATCTTAGTACAAAGATTTTACAAAAATCTTTGGAAAAGAGATTTAATCTACCCTTCCCTCTTATAGTTCATAGGATATAATAATAGAGTTAGAAGAAGGAAAAGGTCTACCATCAAGAAAGTTGTACCCACTCTCCCCTGATAAACTGGAGCTTTTCAAAGAATACCTTGATGAGATGCTCCGAACTGACAAGATTAGACTAAGCAAAAGTAGTACTAATACTCCTATTTTCTTCGCTAAACAATCTAATGGCAAGTTTCCAATAGTCGTAGACTATAGAGGTTACAATACCATTATAAAGAAAGATAAGTATCCTCTGCCACTTATAACCACTCTCATAGAACAAGTTAGTACTTCATAGGTTTTCTTCAAACTCAATTTAAAACTTGGGTTTAACTTGCTAAAAATAGCAGCCAGTGACAAGTAGAAGACAGCATTTAAGACCAGATATAGCTTATATGAGTATACGGTTATGCCCTTTAGTTTAACTAATGCTCTATCTGTCTTCCAATGACATGTTAATAATATTCTATCTGAGAGAATTGATCAAGAGATTATTATATATATTGATGATATCCTTATATATACTTATACTGAAGAGGAACATATCGAACTCATCTATTGGGTACTGCAGAAGCTAACTGAGAACAACTTTTATATCAATATTAACAAGTATATTTTCCATGTTCTCGAGGTAGAAGTCTTGGAATTTAAGGTTAGCACTAAAGAAATACAAGTAGGTCCAAAAAAAGTTAAGGACATCCTCACATGGCAAGCCCCTCGAAACATTAAAGAGGTGCAGAAGTTTATTGGTTTTGTTAATTTCTATCACTGTTTTATCAAAGGCTTTAGTAGTTTGGCCCTTTCGATCCAAAGACTGATACATAATAGAGTTCCTTAGAATTGGACACAACAGTATCAAAAAGCCTTCGACGAACTAAAATATAAGTTCACAACAGCTCTAATACTATACTATTATCATCCTGAATGACCAAAGATGATCGAGATAGACACAGCTAATTTGGTAAAGGCTAGTATCCTATTTTACAAGGAACTAAACAGTCATTGGCACCTAGTCACTTACTACTTGAAGAGCTTCATTCCAGCAGAGCTTAATTACAATGTCTATGATAAGGAAATGGTCATAATTATCAAATGCTTTTAGGAATAGAGACACTTCTTGATGGGTACCCTTGAGGAGATAATTGTATATACGGACTATAAGAACCTTGAGTACTTTAATTCGATAAAGTTACTCAATTGAAAGTAGGCTTATTGGGTGGAAATATTAAGCCAATTCAATTTTAGGATTATCTACCACTCAGGTAATAAGAATAGTAAAGCTGATGTATTTTGTTGTCAGGTTAATCCTAACCTGGAGGAAAGGGAGGAGAAGTAGGACCATATGATTCAAATGTTCAAACTTGGTCAATTCTAACTAGGTTCAGGTAAGGAGATACTAGTAACGCATTGAATTATGGCAGTGAAGACCTCACAAATAGAAGAATCAACTTGGTCGAAAGAAATTCTAGAGGCTGGCCTTACAGATGAGAAGTGGTTATGGATTTGGAACGCGTTAAAGTTTGGCAAAGAGTATCCTAATCAAGAATACTACGATTTAGAAGATAATATAGTGACCTATGAAAGATCTTTGTATATTCCTAACAACAACTTACTTGAGCTAAAGGTAGCATTCCAAAGCTATGATGCTAAAGTTACAGGACACTTTGGATATGATAAAACCCTCGAACTAATGAAACGAAATTACTACTGGCCAAATATAGAAGAATGGGTATATGAGTACGTCTATACATACGATGCTTGCGAGCATAATAAGATAGCATGATATAAGAAATATAGTAAACTCGTACCTTTTCCAATTCCCTATAGGCCATGGGAATATATTTCAATGGATTTCATTACTGATTTACCTTTAGTTAAAGGGTTTAATCAGATCTAGATTATTATTAATAGGTTTACCAAGATAGTATATTTTATTCCTTTAAAGAACTACAAGGCTAAGGAGTTAGCTAGGATATTTGTCAAGGAGGTGTGAAGACTACACAGGTTACCAAAGAGGGTCTTTTCAGATAGGGACTCAGTATTCACAAGTTTGTTCTTGATGGAAGTCATATAGTTGCTAGGAGTTGAGTTGGATAAGTTCTTAACATATTACCTCTAGATAGATGGTCAAACTACATGAGTTAATCAGATTCTAGAGCATTATCTATGAACATATTGCTATTGGGATTAGGATGATTGGGTTGAGTTACTTCTGTTTACTGAGTTCTATTATAATAATATTGTCCACTCTAGTACTAAACGCACTCCCTTCTACATAGTATATAGCTAATACCCCGAGAACAACTTTCAGAACCCACCTAAGGCCTCAACCTAATCTAACAACCTTAAGGCAGCTAAGATGGTTGAAACCTTAGATACAATGAGAGAGGCAATGAAGGAGAACATGAAGGCAGTACAGGCCCGCATATCAAAATACTATAATCTCAAGATAGCAGAGAAGGAACTAATATTCAAGGTAGGAGACTGGGTTATGGTTAACGCTATGAACATTAAGACTAAGAGTCCGACCAAGAAGCTTGACTACAACCTTCGAGGGAAGTTTAGAATCAAATGACTTATCGGTACTTACTCTCATAAGTTAGAACTTCCCCCAAGTATAGGCAAAATACATTCCGTCTTCCATATCAGTCTGTTAGAACCCTACTACCTTAATACAATTCCCAGCAGATATTCGCCAATACCTCCTTCCATCGATTTCAAAGAATCAGAGTACCAGATAGAGAAGGTTAGAACTAGTGAGCTTTAGAAGGAAAAGGTTATGTACTTAGTTTCCTGGAAAGGTTATGGTCCTGATAACAATATATGGGAACCATATGAGAACTTGAAGGATAGAGGCTCTGAAATCGTTTGGAAATTCTATTTAGATAATCCTCGTAAGCCACGGAACCCTAATGTTATCTTGTAAGAATTTTTCATTTTTTCCTATTTAGGCTTTAGGTTTTTGGAATTATCTTTCATATGTTTTTTGTTTTCTACCTGTATTTCTTATGCTATTTTCTGTCCCAGGGGTGCAATAAGACGTACGTAACTATGTTTCGGCTATTGTATATGAGGACTAGTCCTCAAGCCCTATCCATAGTTATTAGTAGTAATACTGATTCTATTTGTATGATCAATTAAGTTCTTATAGATAAGAACCTTAAGGGGGGAGGCACTATCACGGGGTAATATCCAGCCCTACTATAGGTACTTGAGCTCCTATAGAACGACCCTAGATATCCATGTGGACTCTAAGTATATTCATACCAGTGTAGTGTAAGCTTTTCTAATACTTATCTATGAGAGATAAATATATAAAATAAGTATAAACTCCAGAGTAGTATATAACTATTACGGATGGTTAAGACTGTCATGACACGCCTATAGACTCTTGAGGGAGCTACGGTTTCAGTTTCATAAGTATCCGATCAATGGTTCAATAGTTACACCTAGACTAATATACTGACTATATGCATATATACTAGCTATTACTCTGAAGTCTTAGCGTTACCCTGAACTGACATTATTACTCTGAACTTTCGAAAAATAACTCGGTAAAAATAAATAAAATAATGAAGCCACGAGGGCATACTTTAGACCAACGTGCATCTAGTGATATTATAAAGGAGTGCATCTTGAGCCAAGGCCAAAGATATACTTAAAATATAAGGTTCTTTGAATTTAATATTTCGAAGTTGTATTTAAGCCTATTCTTTGCCCTGATTCCATTTCCGCAATCCATTTTATGATCAGAGTAATACTTATAGACTTATATGACCTTTAGTAAGGTTAATTAAATCTATAAGGAACTTTTTCTATTACTGATAACAACTCTATGAATAATATGGGCATCGAGATGAATTAAGATTTTATGATCTTCCACACATCGACGCCTATCTAATGACAATCTATTTGTGACCCACGAGTTTTCATTAATAGAGTTATAAGCAGTTGAAAATATTTTCAATAGAGACTAAATGTTATTAAGAAAATATAACTACAAGCTCAAATGAGATGACTCTATAATACTGTTGGGTATTTACTTGATAGTATTGGAGATTAGTAGTATATCAGAAGTAGAAATTAGTTATCTTGGCTAAGTATTCTTTAATGGAATAAATCAGCTTAAGTGAAGTATATAAAATATGCAGGTATGGGAATCTTCTCTATATTTGGGCTAATAAACCTATTATAATGAGCACAGATTATGACTGTATTAAGAAAGGTATGGATGGCATGACACTTAGGAAGAAATTCCAAAGAGTAATGGGTAGATACACATCCCTCAAAATATTTTATCAAAGAATATCTACTATCACTATGTATTATAAATAGTAAGAGTAGTTCTCAGTTGAATCAAATTCTACTATTAAGAGTATTAGAAAGTAAGAGCACCTTAAGTACACAAAACCTATAAAGTTCTAAATCTAGTTTACTTTATTTCTGACTGACAAAAGATTTATTTTGTATTACAAAATAAGATCTGTCAGAAAGAATTAAGGTGGATTAAACTTTACTACTATAGAATTTTATTCTGTATTTCGGAATAAGCATCATTGTGGCAGTATGAGTATGGCTGTCCTATTTTCTAGTCACAAGAGTGCTATAAGGGTTAATAGGGCCCCTGTGATATTCAGCTAGTTTTCTTGATCTCTGAAGTTGTAATAGTTCTACTAATGCAACTTCATAGTTTTTTCTAATATTGTCTCAAATACTGAATAGCTCTTGTAATTTTCCCACTATCTTCCTACCCAGCTGACCTAGTTGCAATTCTACTGGTATCCACTCTCGCCGATAAACCTATACCTAGTCTGCTCTTGGTTTCCCTCTCTTTCAGAATTCTTGTTTTCCTGTCCATCTAATATGATATACAACTTCTCCTTCACCTTGGAACTGGGTAACAGGAACTGATATAGTACTATAGTAATATGCCCTATAATTGTATATCTTCCCAGCATTGAATATAGGCTTTCCTCTAGCCATATTCAACCTAAAATAATCAGAAAACCGCTCAATTAATAATAGTATGCCTAATGCTTCTATAAGTCATAAGAGGGATATCCCACTCATATTCCTCATACTCTATTTTCCTCCTAGTATTAGACCCTTAATACTTAGTTTCCACTTCATTTTATTTCTCAATATCTT
>WHUY01000284.1:0-18347 GCA_015179035.1 Tirmania nivea
CTAGTATTAGTATTGGTTAATAAGATATTTTATAGTTTTCTTAATTCTGCTATGAGTTATTACTTTATATACTTTATTAATAACTACCTCAAGATAGTTCTTACTTTTAATGTTGAAAGTACTATGCATAACTAATCTCTATTGTCTATATATATTTCTAACATACAAGAATCTATCTCTAATCCTATAATCCTTGTCCTATTCTAAGGTATCATAGTAATCTTTTCAGATAAAGTATACTTTTATACATACCTGGTATACTATTTTCATTCTTTCTCCTAGATTCAACTATTATATAATAAAGAAATCCTTATTGTCCTCCCAACTATTAATGATATACTTATCATTAATAAACTTATTAAAAATTGATTTAATTTACTAGTTAAAATTGATAATTATAGATTTTTTCTTTTCACAGGTAGTAGTATTATGTCCTAGTCATTTACAGAAGTCGTAACGTCATCTGAAAGATCCGGATGATTTGGCAGAAATAATGGTAGGAATTGTATCAACTACTACTCACTTCTATGAATAAATAGTGACTATGGTAATCTAAAAGATATTATTATTATTACTTCTAGAGGGTATTAGTGCAGGGTTCCAAGGTTGCTAAAGTACGATTAGTATATTATAATAGATTTTTCTCATGTAGTTACTAAGTACTTCTTTATATAAGTTAGTGATAGGAGGAGTAGAAACAAATTCAATAATTTCTTCATAAAAATCTTAGACTAAGTTAAGGTTGTCCAAACGGTTTTTAAGGAATTCCTTCTGTTTCTGAAGAACTAAATCTATAAGGGTATAATTAAAGTTGCCGTATCTTAGGATATTGTAGATGCTGCAGATCTCAACTGCAAATGCATGGTTATATATCATATAAGAGCTACTATGTACGGAATAGTAAAAATCTTGACATATAGACTAATATATATACTTATATTGTTGATAATTAGTATTGATAAGAGTGATATCAATAGGCGTTGATATTGATAGAAGAGTTAAAGGCTCTTTTTCTTTATTCTTAGTTACTGCTTATTGAGATAGCTCTACTTTAGATTCTTTGGTATTATTAGGTTAGTACCTATAGAATAGTTTGGTATTGATAGAGGTAAAAGATTCTTCATTAGAGGCTTCTGACTTATAACTGAGTACTTCATACTCATAGTAATCTTCTGCTTTACCTTTAGCTTTATAGTAGGAGTAAAAGAAATAGTGTCTGAGTTTTACAGCTCTTCTATTATACTTGTTGAAGTCATAATTGATATATTAGAAGTTAATACCTATATAAGAAACTATCTTAGATAATAAAGCTAAAAAGTATAAATAAGAAATTAAGGTATTGATATAGAAATAAGGAGGAGGGTCGATACTGGTAGGAATATAATCATTCTCAGTAGTAAGAATGTTAGGGTATATATGCTTTCTCAATAAAGTATTTGTTTTCAAGTTCTCCTTTCCTACTGTATATTGAATTCTGTAGTCAAATTCTATAAGGAGATCCTACCATTATCTAAGTTTCTAGCTTACTGGCTTCTGAGTATAAAAAGTAACTGATGGTTTATGATCTGTAAGGATTATGAATTTATAATCTCTAAGTTATGCTTGAAAAAAATTTAATAATTCAATAATTACCAATAATTTCTTTTAGAAGGTTAGATAATTTAATTGAGCTGGGTTAAATTTTTTAGAGTGAAAGTATAATAGTCTAATATGAGTGAGGTGGTTTTGACCAATCTAAAATCCTAAACCTATTTAACTAGCATCATAAATTAAGTATTTAGGTTTGGTAGATACATTGTTCTAGAGTTTTAAAACATAAGGAGAATTCATAAGTTCTTTCAGTTTTTTAAATTCTATATTATATATATCTGTTTATTTCTATTTTTTAGTCTCTTTTTGTAATTCTAATAATATGCTTATATATAATGCTAAGCCAGCAATAAAAATACTAAGATAATTTATAATTCTAAGAAAGCTTTGAAAGTATTTCTTCCTTTTTAGAGTAGAAAAGGTTAATATTATTGTTCTCTTTATAGGATCAATATAGAGTCTATCTAAGGTTAAAATATGACTTAAGATCTCCAGTCTATTTATAAAGAATTAATATTTATTTATTATTAGAAAGAATCTTTTATCTTATAAGTATTATAATACTATTATAAGAGTAGCAATATACTATTCATAAGTCTCAGTAAAGATAATAATATTATCAATATAGACTATTAATTCCTTATAAAATCTATCCTTGAATACTTTATGTATTACTTGAACTATAATAGCTAATATATTACAGTCTCTTTGTTGCATAATTCTGCTTCTCTAATATCTTAAATGTTTCAAGAATATAGAATATTTTTCTAATTCTAGATCAATTCTAATATTGTAGTAGCTATCTGCTAGGTATAATTTTAACCAATCAGGATTTGCTACTACTAGTTCAATTAATTCATTAATATCAGATAGTGGTATGTTGTCTGGTTCGACTACAAAATTGCAGTCTCAACAGTTATTAATAAATCTAGCTTCTTCTAATTTATCTCTTTTGGGAATAGTAAATATAGTAACTATATTAGTATTATTTTTAGCTTGATAGATTCATCCTATTTTTTTGTCCCTAGTAATTTTATTATAGATTTATTATCTAAATCAGTGGCCTGATAGTCTCTATCATGATATTTATATTGCTTCAAGTTTAGGTTTGATATACTAGTTGATGTTTCTGAGTAGCAGTAAGTCCTATAGAATTTCTTTTAGAAATAATTTGAGAAATTCTATAATTATATTAAATTACTTTTATATAGGTAAGACTGCAGTTATAATATCTACTTCTATATTGGTATCTTCTACATCACTAATAATATCTCAGTTGTATGTTTTACTATAGTCTATAACTATCTCATAGACTACTTTTAGGTAGGCAGTTCTAATTCTACTTTTAGTAGTTCTAGAACTTTTCTACGTTTTCAAAGAAAAATAAGTAATATTTTCAGGCTAGATAGTAACTGGTTCCTGAGTTATAGGGATAATGCCATGAACTTTAGTGAGTACAAGTTCTTTGAATATCATATTCTAACTATTGAAGTATATTACATAGAAGGTATATTCTTCTACATATCTTATCTAATCTAATTTGATTGTACATATCTTATTAATTATCACTTTAGATTCTTTCAAGGATATAGCTAAAAATATTTTCTCAATACTCTTTGTTAGTATTTTATATAAGTATATCAATATAGAATTGTTCAAATCTCCTCCCTTCATTTGGAGATCTATTAGTGCTAGAGCTGGTCAGTCATTCACTTTAATATAAACCTTATTATAGTCAATTGGTTATATCAATAGGGGCCATTCCTTGATTTTATCCTTATTGACTTTTAATATAGTGGTTGTGGTAAGATCTTATACTATAGTTCATAAAGGTATCTTATTCTATCACTTCTTATAATCTTTGTAAGAATGTTCAGAGTTCCGATACTATAAACATTTCTTATCTCTTATTAATTATATTCTTATCTTATTGTCCAATTTTTTAGTAATATTGTCCTAATTAAATTCTATTTATTTATTGTGACTAGTCTTGAAAGAAGGTTTGTTGCCATTGCTATAGTTTAATCTATATCGATTATAGAATTTTCATTAATTTTAGTTATGATTAGATGATTTTCGATTTTAATAGTAGAGTCCAGTTGGTATGTATAGTAGAGTAATTTCTTTCTTTAGTATTTTATATGACTCTGCTTAATATATGAGTTGGTCATATATCTATTTGTCTTTGATCAAGGGAATTAATATTGCTAACATATATGTAGGTAGGTGATTAAGAAACTTTCTTCTTTTGACCTCTTCTAATATTGATTGTTTACTCTTAATATCAATCAATTTAATCTATATTTCGGTGAGTTAGTTAGCGAATTATTTGATGCCCATATATTATCCATCTTTGTAAGGTATAGTAGTCTTCTATTACTTCTATAAAATATCTTTACTGATAGATGGTATTAGAAAATTTCTGAGTACTATTATAAAGCCAAAGAATTTTGCTTTCTTCCTTTTATCTCTCAGATATTGAATATAGATTATAAGCGCATTTCTTTGAAGTAGAAATCCTAGAATTTCTAATACCTTAGTCTTTTCTAAATTAATTTTTTTTATCTTCAACTAGCATTAGATTACTATAGCCCAAGAATTAAAATATTGTAAGTCTCTCTATTTCTTGTCAGTACTATTAAGTTTCTTTGGTAAATTAATTTCGATTCCTTTGATTTTCTTGAATAAAGTAAAGTTGTTTACTAAAATTATTTCAAGAGTAGATTTTTATTATTAATGTTCTACTAATTTGCCTTATAAAATCTTTTTGGTTTTAGGTAGACTAGCTATTAATAAAATACTATTATCTGAATTAGAGCTATCACTTGAATCATTATTATCTAGTTTGCCTTGTACTCCAAACTGTTATTATTATTGTTGACCAGTATTTTCATTTCTTCTACTATTACTGTCATTATCTTTATCTTCTCTATTATTATCCAGTTCCTTTGTTTTATCTAGGGAAAGTGGAGGAGAGTTATAGCTTTCTACTTCTTGTACTAATAAAGTATTCTTCTAAGAAGATTCTTAACCTTTACTTTTGTCCTTCATTAAAGTTTGAGTAATTATTTTAGGTAATCCTAGAATTGGCTTAAACCAATCTTCTACTGAAGTGGGAATTTCTTCTAAGTGAATACTACTTAGCATAAAGACTATTAATAGTATACACTATAAGATAAGTCAGTTTAGGTTTATGACTTTAAAAACTTATTCAATAATCGCTTCGCCTCGATCTTAGCTAGTAGTAACTTACTTTATACTGATTTGATAATTATTTAGTAATTTATAGAATACTTACCAAGATACCCGACTAACCTTTTTTATTTTTAGGTATCTGCCAAGCTCTGCTATTTCCTGCCTTTGTATTATGGTCCCTATCATGGACTATCACAGATTGTTATAGACTATCACGAACTATCACCTACATTACAGGTGATATATATATATAACAAACTATTACTTATATCATAAGTAACATTATATTGAGTATCATACATATAAGCTTTTTTATATATGTAATAAAAAGAACTTATATCAAAGTAAGTATCATAAGCAAGGATAATTATATATATAGGAAGCCATTACTTCTATTCTTTGTTTTTACTCTTTATGCAATATCTTGTACTTTAGCTTAGCTAATATGATTCTTTACATCTATATCCTATTCGTACTTTGGTAGTAGTTATAGGTTGTACTCCTTTTGCCTATAATCTATATTCTTATAATACCTTATATTATTGGTAGTCGATACAAACATTACTTAATATCCACAATCTATATCCACAGTCTTATCTATAGTCTATATTCTTGCAATGTCTTATATCCTTAGCTGCCTAGCAGTCGATACTAGTATTACCTACTGTCTACAATCTTTGTCTATAGTCTATGTCCATAGTCTATGTCTATAGTCTTCGTCCTCAGCTATGTATATAATGTCTTATATATTCTAGTTCATAATATAAGCTGCCTCACATCTATGCTATTGACCACCTCTATACTATTATCCATATCTATGCTATTACTTACATCTATACTATTGTCCAACGCTATTGTCTACATTTATGCTATTGTCCTTACTCTACACTATAGTCCTCATCTATACCATTATCTACGACTAATCTATTGTCCTCAACTCTATATGTGCTCTCTAGAGTTACATCTATAGTCTACATTACAGTCTATACCATAACATTATATTGTATCCCCACTACTCTACCAAGTACAACTTTGTCCTACGATTATTATGTCTCTTCTAGATCTGCTTGCTCAGTTATGAGTAGTAGTAGACCTCGCCAATACTAATAATGCCTTACATTACTAAGTTACTTGTTATTCAAGAAACTATTACTCTTTTAGTTTAAATTCTCGGATTACTATATCTCTTCTAAATCTGCTTATCTAGTTGTAAGTAAAAGTAGACCTTACTAAATACTATCAATGATTATACTACTAATATTCAAAAAACTATTACTCCTTTTGATTGAATTCTCGCTTTCCTTAATTGGAGTGCAGACGTTACTGTATTACAAACCCAAAATACTCACTCTTCCTAATCTAAGTATTAACATCACTACATTATAAACCAAAGTTACAGACTTATAATGACAACTAAATAAATGACTAACTATGAATACTTTATAGGAAGCTAGAGATCAGGTAGATTCCTAGGAAGGAGTTATTAATTATTTGTATACCTATCAGATACGTGAGACATTAGTACTGCCCTAGCTAAAAACCAATCAAAGGGGGGAGAATTGAATTGAGAAGATTCCTAACCTAGAAAAATTAACCAGTAATGACTAAAGCAACCTATATTCTATTCTAAACTAACTACTTTCAATAAATCTATTGCTATCTATTAACTAGTTACAATTTGGCAATCATGGCTAATACTCCTACTGGGTACTATATCTAAGTCGGATATTATTATTATTTTAGCTATCTCAGTAATAGAGATAGTTAGTCTAATACAATAACGAGAAGGTCAAAAGACCTTTTTAAAGAGGAGGAATGAATATATAGTACTAGTAAGATAGCAAGCCTTACAGAAATCTTATAACTATAATCTCGTAACCTAAAGTATATATAGTCAACTATATACAAGTTAACATATCTATCATATTTATTTTCTTGGTGCCAATATTGAGATATTCTCTAGTAACCTTCTTATGCTTTCCCACTTATTATACATATCTATTATATTTGTCTACTTAGTACTGATATTGAAATGTTCTCTAGTGACTTCATTATACTTGCCCGCTTATCATACTATCTACATTATGTACTCTCGGTACTAATATTGAAATCTTCTATGTCAACCTCGTTATGCTTTTTTACTCTTTATATTATTTACATTATGTATACTTTTTAGATTATTGTCTTCCTTAGTTATAGAGTTCTTGTTTTTATTATTCCCATTATTCTAATTATTCTCTTTATTTATATTGTTGTTTATGTTCTTGTTCTCATTATTCTTCTATTGTTCTTGGCTCCCTTCTTATATGCTACTCTTATATATTCTTAGCTTCCTTCTTATATACTACTCTCATATATTTCTTATCCTATTATATTTTCTTTATTACCATCTCTCTTCTTGGGTCTAAGGTTGATACTTTTCAACAGTCCAATACTTTCCAGTAGCCTGGCAAGTTTCTTCCAAGATACTTGTTTTTCACTTTATAGTATTCTCACCCTTCTATCTTACTATTCTTAATGTCCTCCTTTATAATGTTTTTTTTGTAATAGAAACTCTATATAGTCAACATTGATACCTTCCAGCAGTCTAGTAAGCCCTTCCAGAATAGCTTATAAGATGAGAATTTATGGAGTAGACATTGATACCTTCTATTAGCCTAGTAAGTTTTTTCCAAGATACTTATTTTTCTTTTTATAATGTTCTCATCCTTCTATCTCACTCTTCTTAGCTATTATTATTATTCTTGATGATCTTCTGTATACCATTTTTCTTACTCTATATCAAAGAAGTATTTTATTCTACCTTCTGGTGATCTGTATTTGATTCTATATTAATGTTACATCCTCTCAGTATTTGTATAAGGCTTTTGGCCTTGTTCTTCTTATCTACTATTTTTACATCAGTTGCTTTAGTTGCTTGGTATTCTTTAGCCCTATAGACTCTTACCTTGAACAGTCCCTTTATCTTCTTATACTTCTTATCTTATGATATCATGTATGATATTGTGCTCCTCCTTATATTTTTAGTAGCATTATAACTTATGAATATAACCTGAGCTTCGTATTCCTATGTTAATATTTTGTCTGCCTACTATTCTCCTTGTTTTACTTGATATTAGGCTTTTTTTACTTGTTATTATGCATCTACCTGACTTTTGTTTACTATCTCATTGGTGGGCCTCCTCTTGATATGCTTACTATAACTTCCTCTTATATGGGCTTTTAGTTTATAATTTTTGAGGAGTACTTTCCTTCAGTGTTTTTGTATAGTTTCATATGGGATTTATACTATACTTCTTTTGTGTTTACTATTTTCTTTGGTTGGCCTCTTCAGTTTTATATTCACTATAACTTCTTAGACTTCTACTTTAGCTTTTAGTTCATGGTCTCTAAGGAGTGGTTCTGCCCAGTTTTATATAGTATTTATACTATATATCTTTAGTGTTTGCTACTATTACCTCTACTTCTTATAGCTTATTGCATCATTCTTGCCTTATGCTTCTTGTTTTTGGCCCTCGTGAGGTCTTATATTCTGGCTATTGTATTTGCTTAGAAACTACCTAACTCTGACAAAGCCTTAAGGGACTTCGGCCTTTAGGAGGAGATAATATCATAGTCTCTATTACGAACTATGACAGATTGTTATGGACTGTGATAGACTATCACTTATATCATAGGTAATATACACATACAATGAACTATTACCTACATTGCAGGTGACATCATATTGAGTATCACATACATAAGTTTTATTATATATATAACAAAAAGAACTTATATCAAAGTGAGTATTATGGGTAAGGATAATTATATATATAGGAGGCTATCACTTCCATTCTTTATTCTTGCTCTTTATGTAATATCTTGTACTTTAGTTTAGCTAATATAATTCTTTATGTCTATATCTTATTCACACTTTGGCAGCAGTTATAGGTTGTACTTCCTTTATTTATAGTCTATGTCCTCACAATACTTTATATTATTGGTAGTCAATATAAGTATTACTTAATATCTACAATCTATATCCACAGTCTTGTCTACAATCTATATCCTTATAATGCCTTGTATCCTTAGCTGTCTAGTAGTCAATACTAGTATTACTTATTGTCTATAGTCTTTGTCTACAGTCTATATCTATAGTCTATATCTATAGTCTTCATTCTCGACTACATATATAACGTCTTGTATATTCTAGTTCATAATACAAGCTACCTTACATCTATGCTATTGACTATGTCTAGTGTGCACCATGGGTCGGGTGGGTACGGGTTCCTATAGTCGTTCCCCTGCCCTAGAAAATTACCCGATCTACTATCTCTTATGCCAACTCGCATTGAACTTATCTAGTGAATAACCCATTATAATTCAATTACTCATTAAGCCAAGATATTTTTGCTAAGCTTCATGAATAATCATTAGGGACCTGATTATACTGCCAAGATCATTAACTTTTTCTTTTATAATGGTGATACTGTCATAGGTTGTATATTCCATTCTTAGCCCTATACAATATATATTGTATTTTCATTGGTATAAGCCTCTTGTATTGTCTAATATTAATTGGACTCAATATCAATGTTAATATAATGATAGCATAACCCAAGATACCTAAATATATACTATAAATTCTTCCTCTCTATTACGGGGGCCCTATTAACCCTTATGGTACTCTTGCGACTAGAAAATAGGATGGCCATACTTCTACTACCACAACAATGCTTATTCCGAAACGCAGAATAATATCCTATAGCAGAAAGTTCAATCCACTTTAATTCTTTCCGACAGATCTTATTTCACAATATAAAATAAATCTTTTGTCTGTCGGAAATAAAGTAAACTAAACTTAGAACTTTGTAGACTTCATATACTCGAGATCCTCTTGTTTTTAAATACTCTTTATAGTAGAATTGGATTCAACCAAGAACTACTCTCACTATTTATAATGCGTAGTAATAGTAGATATTTCTTAATAAAATATTTTTGGGGGATGCATACCTACCCATTACTTTTTAGAATTTCTTCCTAAGTATTATATCATCTATACCTTTGTTAACACAGTTATTATCTGCACTCATTATCATAGATTTCTAGCCTGAACATAGAGAAGATTCCTATGCCTGTAAGTTTTATATACTTCGCTTAAGCCGACTTATTCTATTAAAGAATACTTAGCTGAGATAACTAATTTCTACTTCTGATATAACGCCAATCCCCGATACTGTCAAGTAAATACCTGACAGTATTACAGAGTCATCTTATTTAAGCTTACAGTAGTATTTTTTTAATAGTGTCTAGTGTCCATTGAAAATAATTTTCAACTACTTATAACTCTATTAATAAAGACTTGTGGGTTACAAATGGATTATCATTAGAGAGGCATCAATGTGTGGAAGATCATAGAATCTTAATTCATCTTAATGCCCATATTATTCATAGAGTTGTTATTAGTAATAGATAAACTTCCTCATAGATTTAATTAACCTTGCTAAAGGTCTTATACCTCTATAAGAATTACTCCAATCATAAAATAGATTGCGGAATTGGAATTAGAGTAAAGAATAGGCCTAGATATAACTTCAAAATATTAAATTCGGAGAACTTTATATTTCAAGTGTATCTTTAGCCTTAGCCTGGAGTGCACTCCCTTATAATGTCACTGAATACACTTTGGTTTAAAGTACGCCCTTGTGGCTTCATTATTGTATTTATTTTTACTGAGTTATTTTCCTAAAGTTCAAGGTAATAACTTTAGTTCAGGGTAACGCCAAGACTTCAGGGTAATAGCTAGTATAGCTAGTATATATACATATAGTCAGCATATTAATCTAGGTGTAACTATTAAACCATTGATTGGATACTTATGAAACTTAAACCGTAGCTCTCTCAAGGGTCTATGGACGTGTCATAAGGGTCTTAACTATCTATGATAGTTATATACCATTTCGAGGTTCATACCTGTTTCATATACTTATCTCTTATAGATAAATATTAAAAACGCTTATACCATACTACCATGAGTGTACCTAGAGTCCATGTGGATTTCTAGAGTCGTTCTATAAGAGCTCAAGTACCTAAGGTAGGGCTGGATGTCCCCCCGTGACAGTGCTTCCCCCCTTAAGGTTCTTGTCTACAAAAACCTAATTAATTATACAAATAAAATTAGTATTACTACTAATAACTATGGATGGGGCTTGAGAACTAGTCCTCATATACGATAGCCGAAATACAGCTGTATATGTTTCATTGCACCACTGGGACAGGAAATGGTATAAGAAATGCAGGTAGAAAACAAAAAATGTGTGAAAGATAATTCCAAAAACCTAAAGCCTAAATAGGAAAAAATGAAAAATCCTCACAAGATAATATCAGGGTCCCATGGCTTATGAGAATTATCCAGATGGAATTTCCGAACAATTTCGGAGCCTCCATCCTTCAAGTTCTTATATAGTTCCTATGTGTCTTCATCAAGACCATAACTCTTCTAAGAAACCAAGTATATAACTCTTCTCTTCCAAAGCTCACTAGTCCTAACCTTCTCAATCTGGTACTTCGATTCTTCGAGATCGATGGGAGAAGGTATTGGTGAACGTCTGCCAACAATCATATTGAGGTGGTAGAGTTCTAGCAGACTGATGTGGAAGATGGAGTAGAATTTGCCTATACTAGTGAAAAGTTCTAACTTGTAAGTATAAGTACTGATAAGTCATTTGATTCTGAACTTCCCTCGAAGCTTGTAGTCAAGCTTCTTGGTCGAACACCTAGTCTTAATATTCTTAGCATTAATCATAACCTAGTCTCCTACCTTAAATGTCAGTTCCTTCTCTACCACCTTAAAATTGTATATTTTGACATGCGAGTCTACACTACCTTCATATTCTCCCTTATTACCTCTCTCATTGCGTCCAGAGTTTCGACTGTCTTAGCTACCTCAGGGTTGTTAGATTCAGTTGAGGCCTCGGTTGGGTTCTGGAAGTTGTTCTCAGGGTGTTGGCTATATGCTGCATAAAAAGGAGTATATTTAGTGCTAGAGTAGATCGTATTATTGTAACAGAACTTGGTAAACAGAAGTAGCTCAACCTAGTCATTCTGATCCCAATAGCAATATATCTATAGATAATACTCTAGGATCTGGTTGACTCATTTAGTTTGACCATCCGTTTGGAGGTAAGATGCTGAGGACTTATCCAACTCAACTTCTAGTAACCATATGACTTCCATCCAAAACGAACTTGTGAACACCAAGTCCCTATCCGATACAACCCTCTTTGGCAACCCATGTAGTCTCCATACCTTCTTGACAAATATCCCAACTAACTCTTTAGCCTTTTAGTTCTTCAAAGGAATAAAATGTGCTATCTTGGTAAACTTATTGACAATAACCCAGATTTGATTATATCCCTTAACTGGAGGTAAATCAGTAATAAAATCCATCAAAATATATTCCCATAGCCTATAGGGAATTGGAAGAGGTACGAGCTTGCCATATTTCTTATATCGTACTATCTTATTGTGTTGGCAAGCATTGCATGTATGGACGTAGTCACATATGTAATCTTCTATGTTCTGCCAGTAGTAATTTTGTTTCATTAGTTCGAGGGTCTTGTCATATCTGAAGTGTCCTGCAACTTTAGCATCATAGTTCTGGAATACCACTTTTAGCTTGAGTGAGTTGTTGTCAGGAATATACAAACGTTTTTTATAGGTCACCATGTCATCTTCCAAACCGTAGTACTCAAGACCAAGATACTCTTTGCTAAAGTTTAATGCATTCCGAATCCCTAACTACTTCTCATCTATGAGGCCAGCCTCTAGCATTTGCTTTGACCAAGTTGATTCTTCTGTTTGTGAGGCCTTTACTGCCATAATTCGGCGCGTTACTAGTTCCTTCTCACCTAAATCCAGTTAGAATTGACTAGGTTTGAACATTCGAATCGTATGGTCCTGCTTCTCCCCCCCTTCTTCAAGGTCAGGATCAACCTGACGGGAAAACACATCAGCCTTGCCATTCTTGTCACCTGGGTAGTAGATGATCCTAAAATTGAACTAGCTTAATATTTCCGCCCATCTAGCCTACCTTCGATTGAGTAACTTCATGGAATTAAAGTACTCAAGGTTCTTATAATTCGTATACACAATTATCTCCTCAGGGGTACCCATTAAGAAGTATCTCTATTCCTGAAAGCAATTGACAATTATGACTATTTTCTTATCGTGAACATCATAATTGAGCTTTACTGGGATGAAAGGCTTCAAGTAGTAAGCAACTGAGTGCCAATAACTATCTAGTTCCTTTTGGGATAGGATACCAGTCTTTGTGAGATCGGACATGTCTGTCTTGATCATTTTTGGTCATTCGGGGTGATAATGGCATAGTATCAGAATAGTGGTGAACCTATATTTCAGATCATCGAAGGCTTTTTGACACTGTTGTGTCCAATTCCAAGGAATTCTATTATGCATGAGTATTTGAATAAGGAGAGCCAAACTACTAAAGCATTTAATAAACTAGCGATAGAAATTAGCAAAACCAATAAACTTCTGCATCTCTTTAATGTTCCGAGGGGCTTACTATGTAAGGATATCCTTGGCTTTCTTCTAGCCCATCTGTATCCTTTTAGTGCTGACCTTAAATCCTATGAATTCTACCTTAGGAATATGGAAGATATACTTATCAATGTTGATACAAAGGTTATTCTATATTAACTTCTGCAGTACCCAACGGATGAGCTCGATATATTCTTCTTTAGTCTGAGTGTATATAAGGATATTATCAATATATATAATGATCCCTTGATCTATTCTCTTAGATAAAATATTGTTAATATATCATTAGAAGATAGACAGAGTATTAGTTACCCCAAAAGGCATAACTGTATACTTATACAAGCTATATCTGGTCTTAAATACTGTTTTCTACTCGTCTTCAGCTGCTATTCTTAGCAAGTTAAACCTAAGTTTTAAGTCAAGTTTGGAGAAAACCTATAAAGTGCCAACTTGTTCTATGAGAGTGGTCATGAGTGGCAGGGGATACTTATCTTTCTTAGTAATAGTATTGACACCTCTATAGTCTACAACTATTCGAAGCTTGCCATTAGGTTGTTTGGTGAAGAAAATAGGAGCGCCAGTACTACTTTTGCTCAGTCTAATCTTACTGGTTTGAAGCATCTCATCAAAGTATTCTTTGAGAAGCTCTAGTTTATTAGGGGAAAGAGGATACAACTTTCCTGATGGCAGACTTTTTCTTTCTTTCAACTTGATTGTCATGTCCTGCAGATTATGAGAGGAAAGGGCGGATTGCATCTTCTTTCCAAAGATTTTTACAAAATTCTTATACTGAGATGGCAATCGATTAGCAAGTTCCTTTAGGTTCTCACCTGCAGTTATTTTCATAACCTTGCAAACGTCTCCATTTGCAAACTTCTAATAATCCCATTCCCCAATCTCAATAAGTCCGACATACTGAGTCTCTACAAGTACTTCATCAAAGTCAGCAAAATCGGTAATCTCTTTAATCTCCAATGCCCTCTTAACCTCGAGCCTATAAGGAGTAGTGACTCATAGCTTATCACAATTAGTGATGATCCAATCCATCTCCAAAATGAGTAGAAGACCTGGTTCGAGGCATGCAACCTCAGTTACTAAGTCAAGGGTTTTGTTGTGCCCTGATCCTGTATTAGAGACTTCCATCTATAGGTTTCGGACTTACACTGTGCCAGACCTCTTAAAAATCGAGCCGTCGGCACTCTCTAGTCTCAGTCTTTTCTCCCTCTTTACTCAAGGCAACATCATCTGTTCAACGAAATCAGAATCAAAAATTGTGGCTTCCGTGCCAGTGTTAACTAAAGTATTAATAGAAAGTTCCCTTTTTATTCCTCCGTATATCTAAGATAACTTAACAGAGATAAGAAACTTTAGCCTATCAAATTTTAATACCTTTGTATTAGATTTTCCTGCCAAAGAGAGATTCTTAATTCTATCTAAAGAAATATCCAGCACCACCACCTTTTATGGTGTTTTTTGGAGTTCACCAACAAGAGGAGCTACCTCATCATCAGCTTTTCTTTTTGTCTCTTTTTTTATGTTTTGTAAAGAAAGAAAAGCAGAGGAAGACAGATTATGAGAATCAGAACTAATGAAAGTAGGGTCGATATCCATGGGGTTCCTAACGTGTTCCTCCTTCCAACTATCAACAGAGATGCCCTTCTTCACAATACAAATGGAAAACCAATCCTACGAGACCATCTGACTCGACGTACTAGATGGCCTGCATTCCTAATAGTCCAAGTTTTCCCCATAGTCCAACTTGTCATTACTGATAATCTTACCAAAAGAAATCTCTAGTGGCTCTACTACGGCTGCTACCATCGTCACTTTCTTCACTTCTTCCTTAGCTTTTCTCTTTTCTTTTACTTCTACCAATGGCTTCCATCCCACTATATAGTCACCTATCATGTGGGACTTGTTTCTACACTTGATATACTACATATTTCTTTTCTAAGCCTATCATATAGTGTAGGTAACTGCATCTTGGCCAAGCTCTTTTTCCTTCTTAGAAGAAGTATTAGACTTGGGTTTGGTTTTAATATCAAGCTTAGTTTTTGCCTTCTGCTTCGGCTTTGAGATTCGGTCCTTGAGATTCTCGAACTTCTTTTCATTAGTTTTAGGGGCAGGAGCTGCCTCCTTCTTCACACTAGCAGCCTATTCTTTTTGATAGAACTGTCTCTGTATATATACCTCTCTTACTTTCTCATATTCTACCTGAGACCTAGTAATAGCAATTGTCTGGAAGCACATCTCTATGCTAGCTGGCACTTTATTAAGGATGTTCTTGTCAGTGCTGACTTGGACCATATTGTAATAAATGATACTAGATAGTAGTTATTCAGTACCGTTTATACAATCTATATCCGCTAGAACAGATATATATGTATACCAGTTCTTCTAAGGAATTGCCTCAGAAGGGTAGTGGTTGTTAAGTGGAGAGTTCCATTAGGAACGTTAATTAACAGGTGTAATCTCTGCCTAGATTGTTTGCTAACTAACTAATCTATAATCGATTGTTGTCTGTCTGAGTAGTCTGAGGAGGAGATTCCAGAGGGGAATTCGTGCTCCTTGTATACTTGTTTAACAACGCATCTGACAGTTCAGAATATATAGAATATGGCACTTCCTGTGGGGCAGTGCTACATGAATCATAGAAAATATGAGTCATAGGAAATACATAAGTCATAGGAAATACATAAGTTATAGAAAATACATAAGTCATAGGAACGGAGCTATACTGAGGCTGTGCTACATCCTCAAGGGTGTACATGAGACAGCAACTTCCACTGAATAACTAACTACCAGATTCGATAGTTATAGAATAATAACAGATATAGAAAATACGAGATAAATAAAATAATAAGAAATAACATCTCTTATTATACTTCCTCACTTTGAACGGATTTTACTATATTAGTAATTCTGTTCTACAATTCTAGCTTCAACGCGTCCTATTTTGAGGGATAGTTGAAGTACATTAGTGTTGATATATTTATCATTGGAGGATTTGTTCATAACACAATCTCGTTCTTGTTGAATAAGAGCTCAAGTTTCATCTCTTATCCGAGGTCCTTATTTTCCTCTTTTGGTACGTCATCTCTTAAAGATATCTTCTAGACTTCCTCTGACCCAGAAATCCTGAAGGATTTCAGTAGTAATATCTTTGACATTTACCCAGGAATCATATTCTAGAGTATATCCTAACCATTTGACCTTGTATTAATGTTTACCAGATCGTGGTACCGTTCTAAATTCTAATACCTTTTCAACTTTATATCGATCATCTTTAATTGGTCCCAGTTCTAGAGATTATCTATTAGGGAACTAAGTATGATTGTTTTGATAATATGGTTTGAGTTTTGAAATATTAAAGGTATCATATATAAGATTGAGGTCAGGTTGAGGGGATAAGTCCAGACTATAATTATTTCGAGTATGATTAGTAAATATGATCGAGAAAGGGCCTAGCCATCGAGGTTTTAACTTGGGTGAAACGTTTGGTACGTTTATGTTTTCCGAGGATAACATGACCTATTGTCCAACTGAGAACTTAACTATCTTATGACATTTGTTTGCCTATGTCGCTTGTGTCTTTCTAGTATCATAAAGTACTTGTGAGGCATTGTTATGACATTCTTTTACTGGTGCAAATGCGTTGATAGGACAAGGTAGTAGGGAGGCTCCTTGGTATATGCTAATTCCTAGTAAGGTTATGAAGGGACTACTTTTTCTGGTACTATTATATCTAAAGTTCAACTACAATTAAATCTCCAGTAGTTTTTGTAGCCAGTCAGATCCTTCGACTTTACACGCTCTTACTACTTGCAAGATTTTCTTATTTACAATCTTAGATTATCTGTCTGTACGAAGGTGATATGTAATAGACAGTTCCAATTTGATTTTATTCTTCTTAGCCCAGTACTGGAAGTATAATGATATAAAAAGAGTGTCATAATCAAAAACAATACATAAAGGATATCCTATAATCGGAACTACATGAATATCAAAAGAAGTGGTATATTGTTCCACTATGAAATTGTCAGGAATAGGGATAAGAAACTTAAATCCTGATTATCTATTGACAATTATCCAAAAGTGTGAAATACAGATAATATATTCTTCATTAGCAGGAATATTTGGATATAAAAGAGTTTATTTGATGAAGACAGGAGCTAACTTAAAGAAATCCATCGAAATATCCAACCATGGTCTTTCTTGTATATGTAAAGGAGTAATAATTCTGAGAGGTAGTTTGTTGGAATACTTTGTCTGTTGACAAGTATTACAACTTCTGATGTACTCTTTGACTGACTTAGAGAAGGACTGGTATTGGTATTGGTCAGTAAGATATTTCATAGTTTTCTCAATTCTGCTATAAGCTATTATTTCATATACTTCATTGATTACTAGTTTGAGATAGTTCTTACCTTCAACATTGAAAGTGTTGGACAAGACCAATCTCCATTGTCTGTGTATATTCCTCATATACAATAATCCATCTCTGATCCTATAATCCTTGTGCTGTTCGGAAGCATCATAATAATCCTTCTAGATAGGGCATACCTTCATATATGCCTGGTATACTACTTTCATTCCATCTCTGAGATCCAACCATTATATAATAAAGAAATCTTTGTTGTCTTCCTAACTATCAGTAATATACTTATCGTCAATAAGCCTGTTGAGGGTCGGTTCGATTTGTTGGTTAAAATTAACAACAGTGGGTTTCTTCTTTTCACAGATGGTGGCATTGTATCTTGGTCATTTGCAGAAATCGCAACGTCACCTAGAGGATCGGAATAATTCGGCGGGAATGATGATAAAAGTATTATCGACTACTACTTACTTCTAGAAACGAGTAGTAACTGCAGCAGTCTGGAAGACGTTATCATTGTTGCTTTCAGAAGGAATTAGTGCCGGGTTCCATAGTTGCTGAGGTGCGATTAATGCATTGCGGCAGATTTCTCTCATATAGTTGCTGAGTACTTCTTTACAAAAGTTAGTGGAAGGAGGAGTAG
>WHUY01000285.1:0-18111 GCA_015179035.1 Tirmania nivea
ACGCGTTAAAGACCATAATGCTTTTTGTTCAGGAGAATGTTTATAATTTCACGCTGCTCCCTTAGCCCCAGCTTTTCCAAATTGCGGATTAGTATCACCCTTATTATAATCAAGGTTCGCAGTTGGAGCAGGTCCAAGAGCTATTCGTCTAATATTATTTTTACCTTCTTTGATTTTAAGTATTCCTTCTAACCCTGCCTCTGTTAAATGTACTTTTGATTTTAAGTATTTCTTCTAACCCTGCCTCTGTTAAATGTACTTTTACTTTCATCATCTCTCCTACCTTTTTAAAATCTGCGTAATCCAATGCCTTAACGCCTTGAATCCCATATTTATCGAAGAAAGGAATGACCTTGTCAGAAATGTCAGAGAATCGGGTTACGATAAACTCACTAGATTCTCGCTTGGAATCTAGATAAAACCTACCACAGCCTAAATAAAGGCATAGAGTTTTAATTAGCTGAATATCACGACTATGCTGAGTTATTTGAAATTTTAAGCTAACAGTAAAGCCGGTTTTAGTATTATCTTTAAAAACACAAATCATGAAACACCCATCACCAGACGTCAAACCAGCTAGCCAATGAGGATCTTGGATTTCTTGATCTACAACTTCGGGTCTCGTAACACCAATAGTATCAGGAAAGCTGGCTTTTAACTCCCCGGATAAACCATTATTAAGCGAGGCTTTAATAGCCAAAATTTTTTGTAGTCCCTCTGGCGTTAAATGTTCTTTACATTTAACTAGTTCAAGAGCTTGTTTAAATAGAGAATAGTCAGCTCATTTTTGAGTTAACAAGGGGTATTTATCAAAATGAGCTATTAGTATATTTAAATCTTTAAGAGAATAAACTTTATAGGCAATAGAATTCTTTCCATTACTTCCAATACTACCCACTCCACCGAAATGAAATTTAATTAATTCTAAGAGGACTCTATCCTTTTCATGTAAAGTAAGTTGAAAACGAGGTAAGACTACTCACCCCAGTTTTGAATTTCCTTTCTTTTGAAGATAAATACCTCAGCAACCCTCAGCATCTGTAAAGCCAGTGACAAATAAAGGATGAAGCAAAGCTAAACCTGAACGATTAGGTTGCGCCAGAGAAGATTTTGAAGTGAGGCTATTTAATTTTTTTTGCATGTTTTTATTTATTATCGTTTGATTTATTTTTTATATATGCTTTTTTGTATATCATATTTCAATTTATTTACTTATTTTTTGGAAGGAACTGAGTAAAAGCAAAATGATTAAGGAACACTAAATAGTAAAGTAGAATTAATTTTATACCGAGCTAAGCGCTAAATAAATTAGAGCCTACCTCTGGTTACCACCCCTATCTCTTCTATATATATATATTATATATGAAGAGATTCTGTGTAGGAAGGGTCGCTACTATAGTTAACCCCACCTCTGCACCCTCAGCTGCACACTATAAGGATTTTCAATTCTTGAATTTCTTCTACTCTCGAAAACTAGTACTTTTCAGAAACCCGTAAAAAGAGGGGGTGGGTCAAGGTCAATTCCTTGCTTTAGCAACGAAATTTGTAGCTTGAAGGATGTACGACGGCGACTAGCGCCGTCTTGACACATCCTACCCACCCCCTCCTTCGTTTTATTAATATTATTAATATTAATAATACGCTCCGCTAGTGAAACGACCCATACATAGCCCTAAAGGGCTTGCCCCTCCCCCCTCTGATTTCCTTCTTCTTTTTTCGAACTCTTTTTTCTTCTTTTTTTATTATTTCCCCCCCCTTTTTCAGAAAATCAATTTCTGAAAAATTGATTATATATATATGTATATATATATATAATCTAGTTCAGTGCAAGGGGGGCGCGCGCTTGCGCGCGCCCCCCTCGCAAGCTGAACTGGTTCAGCGCAGGGGGGCGCGCGCTTGCGCGCGCCCCCCCGCACTGAACCTACCTTTAAATTATCTTCAGATAATAAACTTTCAGCATTAATGTATAATCACTTTAATGCTGAAAGCGCACATAATATTGGGGGCCCATCTTTTATCTTCCTCATTCTGTCTTCTTATCTTTATGATAAGAAGACAGAAGGAGGAAGATAAAAGATGGGCCCCCAATATCTATGTGCGGGGGGGACCAGGAAAGAATAAAAAAAAGAAGAAAAAGAGCGGCTTGCTTTAGCAGGCCGACGAAAAAAGAGAAAGAAAGAAAGCAGAGAGGGGGACGCTATTGCCGCTAGGGGTGTAGAAAAAAAATATATATTTTTTCTCCCCTTCCATCATATACACATATTATTTATAATATAATGTATATTGAAGGAGAAAAAAAATATGCACCCTCCTCGCTCCGCGTAGACATATTGGTTTTCCTACTGGGTTGGCGGAGCCAGCCCCTACTAATTAAAAAACCGTTTTTATTAATTCTAATGAAATTAATAAAAACTCTCTATTAATAAAAAAAGAGAGAAAGAGAACCCCCTGCATAGCTAGCCCCGGCGCCGCCTAAGGGCTGGCATGCCCCGGGGGCATAGCGTACCCCCCTTATTTTAGATAAAAATAAGTTGAAGAATACTGGCCCAATAGGGCCAGTAAGAAGTGGAAAATCAGAGAGAGGGGGCTGGCTTGAACGAAGTTCATGCCAAGCTAAAAAAACAATAAGCCGCTAATATGGCGATTAATCTATTACTATTTGCATAAGAGATATAGGACTTTAACCTATGGGCTTTCGTGTGTAAAACGAGCGCTCTTCCATCTGAGCTAACCTCTTACCTTTTTATATATGTTACTTATACATTTTACAACTTTTATTTTTAGTTTATCACTAAAGATCTCTGAACAAGAGATTTGATTAACGAATCTGCTCGAATATCGCTATGGTATTCGATCATCCTCCCTCTCTATTTAAACACGACGCTCTCTTTTAAGCTACCAAAAATATTCGAAGTCTAATGGTTTTGTTCCTTATCAAGAAATGAATAGATATTAAAGAAAGAAATAATATTATAAAGAATAACACCCATCCCTACCCCCTCTCCCCCCTTGTTCAGTGCTCCTATTAAGGTTTATTAACGAACTTACGTTCTTTAATATACCCTTGATAGGAGCGCTGAACTAGGATCGATTTGGAAGGGGGTTTGGAGAAGGCAAAAAGAGTAGATGAAAAATAGAATCCATCCTCTAGAGTGCTTCGCTCCCACCCCCCCCCCAAGAGTTGGATAAAATCAGAATTAACTGAAATACTCTCACGAGTAGGTGAAGGACCTAACACAATAACTTGAAGGCTAAACTCTGACAATGAATATTTCAGGATAGCCGCACAAATAGCACTACCCCCCGACTAGCTTGAGCCTTAAGGTATGAGAGCCGAAAGTAATCTGACAACCTAGAAGATAAATCCATAGCACTCCCGACGTATTGTTTTCCATTGCGTTTGTTTGTCCATATATAAACTCCTCTTTTCTTAGTCAAGAGAGTTCTAATAGTTCCTTCTGAAACTAGGACATCTGAGTACTCCAAAGCACCAGCGGGCAATGATGCAATAGGAATTAACGAGCATAATATTTCTCCCCCCTAACTTGTGTACAACGTAGTATGTTAATATTAACATATGTTAAAATTGGACTATATCTTTAATAACACTAATAAAAATTAATGTTAAACACAACGTCTAGTCTCTACATAATAGAAATATACAAATTAATATATATTACTACGTACACGGTATTATCGTTTATACCCGTTGTAACGATCCCTTTCAAGAATCAGTATAAAGACTTCACCGTTAGCCCCAATTCTTCTCTGAGTATCTGCCAGTATCCCTCCCCTATATACACCTTCGCCGCCTCCCTCTTCTTCTTTCTCCCTCATTTTTTCTTCTTTATATCTTTAACTTATATGCATCAATAGATGCATGGTTCAGTGCTGGGGGGGCGCGCGCAAGCGCGCGCCCCCCCTGCGCTGAACTAGAAGTTAGAAGTAAGAAAGAAAGAAGGAGGGAGAAAGAAGAACGCAGAAGCTGACACCCCTGACGTTTCAATATATAATTATAGATAATAAATAAATATAATATATATATATTGAAACTTTTCCCAAGCGAAGCTGACTCCCCCTCGAGGGTGCGGTATCTCTGACGACGTAGCAAAGCTACGTAGTCAGGGTACCTGCACCCCCTCTCTCTTCTTACCCCCTCTACTTATACAACAAAGTCCTTGACTATGTTGTATAAGAATAGAGGGGGGGAGTACTAGCCAATGGGTAGGGCAAATAAGAGAGAGAGAGAGGGGGAGGGACAGGCTCCGCCTTAGCCGGGAGTCAGCTTCGCTGCTTTCTTTTCTTCTTTTTCCTCTTTCTTTCTTCGAAAGAAAGAGGGAAAGCGCAAAAGAAGAAAATGGGGGCGTGTGTAGATGGGTTAGCAAGCTAGGGAGGGGATGCTCAGATACTCAAAGCAAGAGAAATGGAACCGATATTTTAAAAAATATAAATATCTTTGAAGTGTGACCGCAAGACACAATGTACTATTAAAATAAATACAAGTTTTTACACCAAGCTGCGAACTACTTAGCTTAAGCAGCTCGGAGGTGTATATCTCTAGTTAAACATAACCCGTGCCCCCCCCGAAGGTCCTTTCCCCCCCCCGGATATATGTGTTTAACATATATGTCTCTCTTTTTATTACCATATATATATAATTTATTATATAAATTATTATATATATGGAATAAAAAGATTGGGGGGAAGTAACCCCCTTCGAGATTCTCTCGAATGATTATATAATTAAAGAAAAAGAATTACAAGCTTGTAATTCTTTTACTTTAATTATATAATCAGTTCAGCTACGCTGAACGGGGGGTGAGGGGGGGGCGGCATAGCCGCCCCCCCCCTCCTCGGGTAATAAAACAAAAAAGTAAAGAAGTTACATGCTTGCAACTTCTTTTTCTTTTTCTTTTCTTTTTACCTTCACACCTGTCACTCCCCCCATGTCCACCCTCTGAGTCCTTGGCTCCTTTAGTGGAGAAGGGGGAAGAGGGAGAACAGGAGGGGGAGTGAAATGTCCCCCTCCTTACTCCCCTCTTACCCCCCCTACACGTATTCGTGTGTAGGGGGAAGAGGGATGCATATATTTATAAACATAATACATACAAGCTCTACGCTTGTTTATGTATTACTTTATAATATATGTGAGAGTGAGGAGGGGGGAAATGTTTATTAACTCATTCTTGATATTTAGTATTTTTATCTCCTAATAAAGGATAAGAATAAAAATGAGAAGCCAATAGATTACGAACTTCTGAACCACCTATATATATTTTATAATAAATAACTCCTTCTTTAGATAAAGTAAAGCTTATTTTATTATTTTCTTTGTTAAAATAAGTAAGGATAGCTTTTAAAAGGTGTTTTTCATAATTTTGTCCAATAATAAATTGAGAAACATGAATAGAATTATTTGCGAGGGGCGTAGAGCGCCCCTTGCATCGGCCCGCTGCGCGGGCCGACGCTCTTTTAACTAATCTAAAATGACCCTCACCTTCAATAAACCCAGATAATCAAGCAGGAAAATAACTAGGAATAACAAAGTTTTTATCATTATAGTCTAACATTATTTCTTGGTTTTTATATTTTTCATTTCTTAATTTAATAAACTCTTGTTCAGATATATCTTGGTTAGAATCAATGAAATCTTTAGCAAAATCTAATTGACATAGTTTTCTAGTAGAAAGTAAAGGATATTTAGCAAGAATAGCAAAGACTTTAGCAATATCTGTTCTACTAGTAGCATACCATGTTACATATCTATTATTACGTTCAATAACAACTCTTCCACCAACATATTTTGCAATTAAACTTAACATAAATCTATTATCTTCGAAATTATTTAGGGCAATAAATATTCTAACACGTTTCTTACAATTATTAAAAAAATCGACCGTTATTGTACCATCACCTTCTAGCAATCCAACAAAGAATTGTTCAATATAGTTCTTTATCTCTGTTTCACTTTTTCCCTCTAAAAACTTATTAATCTTAATACGAGAACCTAATAAGTTATTTTCTTTTGTATTTTCAGAAGAGCTTGCTCGCTCCGCTCGCTCCGCTAGTGAAAACAAATAAAATATAAATAATATGGGATAAATTAATAAACCAAAGGAATACTCTAAGAGGTGTTTATCTAGGACAGTTAAAAACAAGTATAATATATAGTAAGTATCATGGAAAGCGATATCTAATGAAGCGTTCGCTAAAACTACTCCACTTACGTAAAAAAAATATTAATTAATCTTTTAATGTTATATTAATCCCTTAATCTTTCATAACTAAAGATATACCCTTTATAAATACCGCCTATCTTAGCGTAATTTTTAATAGTACTATGAGATAATTTTAAGGCTCTTTGGGCTGCCATTACTCCATCATATTTACCAATAAAATTTCTATTCTGATCATATACAAATACTGCTTTTAGAATATGACTATTATTATTAATATTTAATAATAATTCTTCACATTCTTTTGAATTTCAATCCGCGGCCCCCTCCTCCTCCGGAGGAGGAGGGCTGCTTCCCCCCCCAGGGGGGGACGCTATTTTAGGTGTATCACTTAAATTATAAGGTATATTACTTAAATATCATTCGCCCCTAAATATTGTTTGTTCTTTGATAATATTAACTAATGTTGAATGATTAGATTTAATTAAATTAGCTAAAGTTTTAACAGAAGGGAAAATAACTAATAACTCTTTAAAGGAGTTATAGATATAGACAGGGTAAGCTGAGTTAGCTTCAATCATTCTTAACTTACTTTCTATAGAATGACTTTTATTATAAAAAGGATTATTTTCACCTGTTACAGCCCTTGCTATTAAACCTTTAGTTTTCTCAGAATGTGTCCTACTCTTAGCTAATTCAGATAGTAACTTCTTGGTTTCTTCTGTATGTTTATAACCTAAAGAAGAATAACCTTGCTTTAAAACATTGTAATAAGGTATAATATATGTGATATAAAAAGTTTCTCTAGCAGTTAAAAACTCGTATCCAACATATTCTAAAATTAAAAGAGTAAAATTTGATTGATCGTACTTAAGTAAAGCTCTGGTAATAGGCATATTAGCATTTTGTTTACTTTTTAAAAAAACCTTATTAAGATAGTTTCTCATTCTAGAAGCTAAATTAGTAGAACTTCCTACGTAAGCATGCCCATTTACCTTATTAATTAAACAGTAAACACCCGATCTACCTATTTGTTCCTTTAGTATCTTAAATCTATCTTCTTTTAAGCTCACATAAACTTTTTCAGCCTTTAAATTTTGGGTATTATCTTGATTACCTGGCTTATTACTAAAGTTAGAATAAGATCGAGTTATTACTGTACGATAATTTAAGATTAATGAATATTTTTTTACCTGGACTATATTTTCTCATAATAAATTATGAGGACTACGTTTAGTCTCTGAGGAACCCAACGTCTTATAACCCGAGCCGACAGCTTGGACATTGATCTTGTTTGATACTATCCGTTGGTTTCCTGCTGATTGTTCAAAATCATACTTTGTTACTGAGATTAAATAAAACTCGAGTAGCATAATTGTCAGAATTTCCCAGCATATGGTAGTCTCGAAATATAAAGGGAGAGCTAAGTGGATTATTAACCCTCCTAGAGTAAACATAAACACAAATCCTAGTGCAAATAACATAGGTGTAGTGAATTGCAGTGAACCTCCATAACAAGTAGCTAATCAAGAAAATATTTTAATTCCAGTAGGAACTGCAATAATTAAAGTAGCTGCAGTGAAGTAGGCTCTTGTGTCGACCTAATGAAAATAATTAAAAATAATTACTCATTATGGACTATGTCTTAACCTTGTGAACACAATATACCCTCCCCTCCTCTAATATTTTTATATTAATATAATATAATATCAATCATACTATAAAAATATGGAGGAGGGGAGGGCCCAGGAGATAGGGGGTCTGAAGCATCCTCGACTTAGTCGAAAGATAAGCGAACCTCGCCTTTTAAGTAATATTGTAAGTAATAAAAACACAAGGAACCCCCGTAGAGTCTCTGAGGTTCCTTTTTAAAAAGTTACCTGCAAATAATATCAAACTAATGATTGTTACGTATTCTAAAAAGGATAGTACATTAGTTTATAGATACTTCCTTGCATATAGAGGGTTTATTCTCCTTAATGTTACCACTAAGGACGACGTCGTACATTATTAGCTAGATTCCCAATTTGTATAACATTGATTCATGCATGTACGGTATTACGAGATCTTTTACAGTTTGAACAGATTTAGCAAAGATGTAGCTCTACTAAACTAAAGATTTTACGACCCTCCGGGTAAGCAAGCTCTAGAAATAGGCACTAATATCTAGTGTAACAGTGTAATCTTAGAAGAGATTTAAAGGGAGGTTGCTAGCTTTAGCAACCTCATCCAGAAATAATATAGTTAAATATAAGTGAAATTTAAAAACATGTTGTCCTATTAAGAATATTATATAAATTCATGTATTTACACAAAAATTGGAAGCTAGGTATTAGCTCTTCCTGTATTCATTCCGGCTTTGATTAAATAAAGCTGTTCTAATCCCTCTGGAGTCAAATGACCTTTTACCTTAATTATCTCAGCTGCTTTACCGAAATCTGTAAAATCTTTGGATTTGACGCCATGAAGAGGATATTTTTCGAAGAGCGGGATAATTTTTTGATCAATATCTGAGAAATTAGTCAAAAGAAAATCTACCGATTCTCGAACTGGAGATAGATAGCAGCGACCACACCCTAAATAACCAACTATAATTTGCATTAATACAGAATCACGAGAATGTTGAGTTATTTTAAAGAGTAATCGTACTTGAAAACCTAATTTGCAAGATGAAGATTTAATAATATTAATCATAAAATGACCCTCACCAGCTACAAATCCAGCAAGCCAATTAGGATCAGGAATTTCTGATGGCTCTACTACGGGTCTGGGAACTGGAGTAACATGTGGAAAGGCTACTTTGAGTGTATCTGATAACCCATTGTTAATTAGTGCTCTAATGTTCACTATCTGTTGTAAACCGTTTGGAGAAAGATGTTCTTTACGATGCAACATCTCAACAATCGATTTGAATAACTCAAAATCTGCTCGTTTCTGAGTTAGTAAAGGATACTTAACAAAGTGTGGTATTATTACATTTATCAAATCATTAGTTGAGCGAACTCCATAAACAACACAGTTACTAGTCCTATCTAACCTAATTGTTCCTACCCCAAAAAAATCCTTAATTAGATGTAATAAACCAATATCTCTTTCATTTAATGCAATACCAAATGAAGCTGTAATATGTCATCCGGTTTTAAATGCACCATGTTTATAAATACTCACCGAAAATGAGCTTTCAGCATCAGCAAAACCAGTCACATAGAAAGGATTAAGTTTACGCCTGCAGCCCTCATTTGTGTCTGTGTCGCCCCTTCAAAGCTCCTCGCTATTGACTAGTTTCTCTATTTTCACTACTGTCTTAGAAGTACGCGCGACTTTACTGCTTGTTGTATAGAGTCGTCTTCCTCTACCCATATGTACCTCCCTAGAAAAGGAAAGTTTTAACCTTACTGTTATAAGAGCATGCCCTCACAGCATTCTTTGGACTTTACTGGGGTCCAGACCCTGTAGTGTAGATAATACCAAGGAAGGGTTTGTAGTCATTCCTAGGTTAGTCAATAAATAAAAATCTATCATCTTTACTATCACTCCCAGTCAGAAGATAATAGTATCTAGGATTAAGCAAACCCTGAGCGAAGCTACTCTTATTATTCCTTCCATTAATTTTATTATATAATTATTACTCATCTATAGTACGATTTCAAAATTAAAACATATTTCTTCTTTTTAATCTTGAAATAAAGCTTATTTAAGCTTAGTTTCCTCCCTTTAATCGCTTACTTATATTATTTTTCAGATTTGTAATGGTCTAGATTGTTACTATTCTAAGATAACGGTTATGTACGGTAGATTTAATCTTATATTTATCAGCTAGATAATCTGCAAGCCGCTTAACTTCTATCTGTGTAAAACTATCTGTACATAGATAAAGTCCCCGGGAAGTACCACGAGACCCATCCTGCATTATTCAATGAGCAAAAGCAAGGGGAGTTAATAGTGATAATTAGTTGGGACTATTTTACCCTATTTAAATAAAAAATATATAAAATTCTAAGATAGTAGAGCCTTAGAAAAAAAAATTTTTTAATGACTTTATTGCTTTATAATGTACTATGTCCCCTCATACCCTCTTAATAATATATTGTAATTGTTTACCCGGTAGGCAAACGGGTTTATCTTAAATAAAATTCACAAGGTTTTCCCCGTATAGTCTCTGAGGTTCCTCTTTTTCAGCGTCTCACTGAAGGAGACAAAAGAATTACCTGCAAATCATATCAAACTAACGATTGTTACGTAATCTAACCTTATTTCTTTTTGCTTTTGAAGGCGAACCTACACATATTATTTTCAATAGGTCCGTTTATATAGTTTATATAAACAAATTGAAACAATATAGAGAAAAAGGATCGTACATTAGTTTATAGATACTTCCTTGCATATAGGGAAATTATTCTCCTCAATGTTACCACTAAGGACGACGTCGTACATTATTAATTAGATTCCCAATTTGTATAACAAAATATGTGCGTTAGATACTCATCTATCACTGAGCTGATTTTAGCTGCTATACCCATCCTGCAGGATTCCATGGGCGAAAGCAATGGGAATTAATACTGACAGTAAGCTTGAACGATTTTCCGTATTAAAATAAAAAGTGTATAAAGTTCTATTAACATAGGTAGAGCCTTATAAAACCAATTTGCACCTAAAAGCCATGGGAAGTTTGCACACGAAATTACCCCCTATTATTTCTGGGAAAGAGGAGGTATTTCTTTTCCCACAGGGCCGGTAAAGACAATAGATTTAAAGAAAAAGAAAAAAAAAGAAATTAAGCGGTTGGCTACCGCTGAAAAAAAAAAAGAAAATTGGTGAACGTAGGATTAGAAAACTGTATAAATCATCATCCATTAGCTTGAAACATGTTGTCTACTAAATGGAATAGAATCATAATCTTAACTCTCTCTTCCTCTGTTAATCCCCTTTTTTATTTTTTTTAATTGCTCAAGGCCTTCTCCTGTAAGATGACCTTTGGCTTTAATTATCTCTGCTGCTTTGCACCAATCAACGAAATCCAAAAATTTAGTTCCTTGCAATGGATATTTATTAAAAAATGGTATAATTTGTGTATTAATATCTTCAATGGACGATACAATAAATCTAACAAAAACCTTTGTTGAATTTTTACTAGAAATGGTTCAACCACACTTAAGATATTTTATTAAACTATCCATTAAAACAATATCACGAGAGTCTTGAGTAATAGCCATCCGTAATTGAACACAAAATCCTATTTTATGTGTTCTAGATTTTGAAAGACTTACTTCCCAACAACCCTCCCCTTCCATAAAGCCTGTTAATCAATAAGGATGAGGAATTTCAGTACATTTAATGGAAGGTCTTGCGATAGGAGTAATATCAGGGAAAGCCTCAACCAATGCAGGAGTTAATCCCCAATTAAGAGATCCCCTTATACTTACAATCTTATGTAAACCTTCAATAGTACTATGCTCTTTACTATTAATTAGATCGATTATCATTTTAAAAAGTTCAAAGTCAGCTCTTTTTTGAGTTAACAATGGATACTTACAAAAATGAGGAATTATAACATTAGTTAAATCTTTTACAGAATGCACTCAATAAGTAACAGTTCCTTTATCTTTCTTTATTTGGATTCTACCAACACCAAAAAAAGCATGGACTTTTTCTAATAAGTAAATATCCCGAATATTTAACTCAATTGCAAAACGTGGTTCTACACTCCAACCAATTTTAAATTTATTATTTTTACGAACGGATATCATAAAACAGGCTTCACCATCTGAAAACCCAGTAATAAATCAAGGGTCTAATTTTCGGCTAGTTAGAGACAAAGAAGCTAAGCCAACCATACCTAAAGATAAGCCAGCAAAAGGTGAAAAGAAATTTTCCTGTAAATCGCAAATTGGTTCTGACGCCCCCAATCATAATGTTCCAATAACTGATATGATGAGTCCGTTGATTATGAGTGCCAATATAACTATTCCTAGCATACGGTACACACGGGATCGTCCTGGTAAACTTAGATCTCTAATCACAGTTCATAGCATTGATTGTCTATAAGGGCCGTTCCAAATATTAGCAGCAGCATTTACTAATACGCCTAACAGAGCTACAATACTGGTTTCTATTAAAAGAAGATTAAAGGCTAAGAATTGTAAGGCTGGCTCCGCCATAACTCATAATCGGTTGTTGTTTTTTAATATTTTTTTCATTTCATAATTTTTTCATTGTTTTCTTAATCTATTTATTATTTTACCTGAAATCCCTAGGCTAGTAACATAAGACTTACTAACCTAGTAAACTATAACTACGCTAAATACGTTGATTTAAAATACCCTAATGTCTTTAACCTTTATTCGACACTTCGGTACACACGAGATCTTCCTCATGATTATAGTCCTCCCAATCCTATCCGTATTATTTGTAGACTCAAACTAAAGTTCCCCTTTAGCTAATGAATCGAACATCCAAGATTTAAACGCACCAGCGTATCTATAAACAACACACTTAATCAGAATATATCTTCCCAGGTAAGGCTGGCTTCGTCATAATTTTATCTCAAAAAATTTATATAATTATAGTTACTTATATGATTTGCTCTGTTTTTATTCCTAGTTAGATAGGAAACATCCCTCCCCTGACTTATGTAAGAATCCTACTTGTGCTCTAATCGACGGTAGGGGAAGACTCCATCATAAGCGTAGCTGAGCTCCCCCCCCCTCCGAATTAAAATAAAAAAGTCTATAAAGTTCTGTTAACATAGGTAGAGCCTTAGATCAAAAATTTAACGATTTATATGTTTTTCCTGTTCTTTTATCTACATAAGAATACTCTCTGTATTTAGAAGAACATATAGAAAACAACAAACTATTTACAAAAATAAAATAGTCTTTTTGTGCTTCAGATTGCGTAAAGCCAAATCTGGCGTTAATGCCTCTGTGCGGAGGAAGCGCTAATGCTGCGTTTTTTATGAAAAGCTGTTCTTTCTTGAAGGTGAACGTTGGATAATAAAGCTTCTATATAAATACATTAGCTTGAAACATATTGTCTACTAAACGGAGTAGAAAAAATTTTTTCATTCCGCTTGCTCTAATTTTCCCCCAAGCTTTAGCTTGCTTGGGAGGAAAAATATATAAATATATTTTATAGAAAATGAAGGAAGAGCTTCGCACCCCACTTTTTAATATATCGTGTATTAATTTATCTCCTCCTCATCGATGAGAGGAGGAGATAAAAAGGAGTTAAGCATCCTTCCGGGCAGAAAATAGCGAATCGTAATCTTAACTCTCTCTACTTGTGTTCATTCCTGCCTTAATTAAACGAATCTGATCTAACCCATCTTTTGTAAGATGACCACCAACTTTCATTATCTCAGCAGCCTTTTTAAAATCTGCGTAATCCAATGCCTTAGCCCCAACAATTGGATAGTTTTCGAAGAACGGAATAATCTTTTCAACGATATCAGATCATTTTGTAACGATAAATTCCCCAGAATCCCGGGAGGAGACTGAACAATAGTTACCGCAATCCAAATATTCCTTTAAACTTTTAATTAACTCCTGATCTCGAGAATTTTGACTTATTCGAATCTTTAATCTAACTGCAAAGCCGGTTTTGGTTCTAGGAGAATTTGCAATTCCAATATAAAAACAACCCTCTCCACCTACAAACCCAGCTAGCCAATTAGGGTCTTTGATTTCTTGATCTACAACTAAAGGTCTTGCTACAGGTTTAGTGTGAGGGAAAGCTGCTAGAAGCGTATCTGACAAGCCATGGTTTATTGAAGCCCTTATATTTACAATTTCTTGTAAACCAGCAGAAGTTAGATGCTCTTTACGATTCATGATATCTACAACACGTTTTCAAAGTTGGTAGTCAGCTCATTTTTGAGTTATTAATGGATATTTATCAAAATGATCAATTACCTTCTTTAATTCCTGAAGAGACTTTACTCTAAATTGGCAACTATCTTCGCCTTTCTCAAGGATTATACCAACGCCACCTAAAGATAATTGTATTTGTTTCAACAAACCTATATCTCTTATGTGCAGATGTATTTCAAAAAAAGCTCGTACCTCTCACCCTGTTTTTAATTCTTTATTTTTACAAATGCTAATTATGAATGACCCTTCACCATCTGTAAAACCAGTGATAAACCAAGCGTGAAGCGGAGTTAAATGTGAAAGACAGCGCGTAGAATCTGTAGTAAGACTATTTAAATTTTTTTTCATATTATTATTTATTATATTTTTAGTTTGGTTTATTTTTTATATTTGCTTATATGCTATCATATTCTCTATATTTATTTAATATTAATTTACTTTTTTTTTAATAAGCTTGCGTGCGGCGAACCCGATGGCTGAAACAAGTTAGCGCAGCAAGCTAAGGGTGGAACAGTGTAAAAAGCTAACAATTAAGGTACAATACATAGTAAAATATAATTAACTCCTCGTACCGGAGGGAAGGGATTTTTCTAGTAGATGCAAGAACGTTGATCTACGATCATCCCATTTCTGCTTAAAACTCTTGAAAGCAGACCCCTCTTGTAGAAAGTTTAATCTTTTACTATTTGCATATGTGATATAGGACTTTAACCTATGCTTTTTCGTGTGTAAAACGAACGCTCTAACATCTGAGCTAACCACATACTCCCCCCCCTTTTATATTCGGAAGTTTATTTTATTTATGTTTATTTGTTTCTTATAGGATTTACGATTTTTTTACAAAAGGCGTAGCTCCCCTCCCCAAATAAAATTTCTCTAATACGGTTATTATTTTCCGGTGTTCTGTCAGAATTAATTCCCTCACTATCAGAAACTACTTTATTTGAGTTATTTTCCTGCGAAGCTGACCCCTCCGGGGTGAGCGTAGTGCTAACATTTTGGGAATAAAGAATTAAAAATGACTTTAATTTATCTAAACCTACAGTGTACATGTGGTGCGGGTAAAAATTTTTTTATCTATCTCTGTTAATTTGAGTTAGGATTGTTTAATAGTAGATATATTTAAGGCTTTACGTATATTATACTCTTCTCCTTAATTCCATCCTTTTTATAGATAGGATCACTAAATCTAGTGGTCTTTTAATCTTATCTCCAATAAACGAAATTTATTAAACCCAGTGGACTATATCTTCATCTTTTTTAAGCAAGTTTATCACCTGTTTTACCTGTGATACTGTTTGTTAAATTTATTTCCTTTTTAATTTTTCGAATTTCTGCAAGTCCTTCTGCAGTTAAGTGTGCTTTATTGCACACTAATTCATAAACTGTAACTCATTTATTAAAAGAGATTTGTTTTTTAGTTTTCAATCTATGATTATTCAAATATTCTATTATAGGCTTAATTCTAACAAATGAATTAGTTTCAACACGATACATTTCACCAGATTTTCCTCCTTTAAGCTTTCTTTCTGATAAGATCATGTCTCATTGATTTTTTATAAATGTTAAAGTCTCAAAGCTATCCTTTTGGTCTATCATGAATCTTAATTTTACTTGATAACCTAAAGTCATAGTCGCTCTCTTAAACAGTGTAACGTTAAAACAACCCTCAGCATCAATAAGCCCAGATAATCAAGAATTAGATAGTAAAGGAAGAACGAATCTTGTTATTTCAGGTATATTTTTAGCAATAAGTCATCTCTTCAATTGAATTTTTCTTTTTTCTAATACTAAATTACCATTGAATAAAGCGATTAGAATAAGAATTTCATTTGGATTAGTGACAATAAAGCGCCCAAATGCCTTAAATTCAATCACTTTACCTATGCCTAAGGTTTTTTGAATATGATGTAAGATTGGTATTTCCTTTTGAGTTAATACAAATCTAGGGTAAGCACCATTCATAATAATAGCCCCATCACCTTCAGAAAACCCAATAAACCATATCAATCAAGCATCAGATACCATATCTGCAGTGATACCTGTTAATGATCGAAAGGCTTCTAATTTAAAAGATGTTTCGCGTGTAGTCTCTGAGGTTCTCTTGTCAGTTTCCTTATTTTTATCTGGAGTCTCGTTAGGAGAACTTGCGCCCCCCGAAGCCTTCGTGTGTAAACAAGATAAAGAGACCTTTTTGTATATACTTCATATTTTTTGGTATATTATAAATACACCGAAAAATAAGTATAACACACCGAGAAATAATAAGCTCCGATGGGGTCTAAGCAAAGCCAACATACACATATAGTCTCGATCTGTTTCAACTAAGCTAAGCAAAATAAGCAAACTAAGATTACCTGCTGATTCAGCATAACCTATGAGATTTTCACTATAAAAAGTACTCATAGAATTTAAGCTATTCCAGCATACAGCGAAATTTATTACTTCTACCTCACGGTAGAAGAGAGCCACCACTATTTGACTCCAAACTACAAATCCTAATACACCAATAGACATCATTGCGTAAACCATACCTAGATACTATTCAACTTAATGAAAATGGACCATCTCTTTGTCAACTAAAAAATTACTCAATATCTCCTTCGGCGCCTCCCTCCCCCCTTAACCCCCCCCGCCTCTCCTCCATATTCTATATCATCTTCTCCCCCTCCCCCTCTTTCTTTCTTTCATTTGTCCTAGCCATTAAAACGGCTAGGACAAATGATAGAAATCAAGAGGGGGAGGGGGGAAGGGGGATTGGGGGAGAAGATGAGAAGAGAATAGGAGGAGAGAAGGGGACACGTTTCAATATATAATTATAGATAATAAATAAATATAATATATATATATTGAAACTTTTCCCAAGCGAAGCTGACTCCCCCTCAAGGGTGCGGTATCTCTGACGACGTAGCAAAGCTACGTAGTCAGGGTACCTGCACCCCCTCTCTCTTCTTACCCCCTCTACTTATACAACAAAGTCCTTGACTATGTTGTATAAGAATAGAGGGGGGGAGTACTAGCCAATGGGTAGGGCAAATAAGAGAGAGAGAGAGGGGGAGGGACAGGCTCCGCCTTAGCGGGGGTCAGCTTCGCCCTGATTGACGTAGCAAGATAGTAAACTAGCTTGCTAGGAATGAAGTGAGGGGGGCGAATACCAAAAAAAGAAGGGAAAAATATATATTCTCTTATTCCCCCCTCCAATCTCCCCCTCTCTCTCTTCATTATTGGGGGTAGGGGGAAATAATGAAAGAAGAGAGGGGGGAGGGTTAGGAGCTAGGGAGCGATATATATTTTTCTTTCCCTCACCCGCCCTCCCCAAAGGGGGGACTCGGGGTAAATCGTAAGGTAAAAAAAAGCAAAAGAAGTTACAGGCTTGTAACTTCTTTTACTTTTTGTTTTTTTACTTCGGTTCAGTGCCCCTATTAAGATATATAAAACATACATTAGTACGTTTTATATGTACTTAATAGGGGCGCTGAACTAAAGTTTGAATTAATTAAACCTTACCACCTTTTAACTATGTTAAAAGTCACCCTCCCACTCCCCCTTACCCCACTGCACGTATTTGTGTGCAGTGGGGAAAGGGGGAAAGGAGACCATTCTCTCTCTCCCTGACTACATATCAAGGTACACAAATATATATATTTGTGTACTTTTATCCTTCTTCTTCTTCGAAGAAGAAGGAGAAGGCAAGAAAAAATATATATATTTTTTCTTTTTTCTTAAAAATATGTAAGGAGAGAGAGAGAAAGGAAGTTTCAATTTTATGTCTTCGTTCAGTGCCCCTATTAAGATATATAAAACATACATTAGTACGTTTTATATGTACTTAATATGTGGCGACCAGTACAGTGCCCTATTAAGATATATAAAACATACATTAGTACGGTTTATATGTATCTTAATAGGGGCACTGAACCACATATACATATATATATATATTATGATTTATTTATAAAATAATAAATCCATAAAATTAAAACTTCCTTTGCCTCACTCTCTAAAGTTTAGATTCCTTTATTATTTATTTTATAATAAATAACAATGTATATACGTATATACATTTA
>WHUY01000286.1:0-18097 GCA_015179035.1 Tirmania nivea
GAGATGACGATAATAGTATAGACAATTAGTAATAAAAAAAGCAACTATCATAGTACAGGCAATCAGTAATAAAAGAAGTGACCATAATAGTACAGGTGTTACAGAGTGATATCCAGCCCTACCATAGATACTTGAGCTCCTATAGAACGACCTTAGATATCCATACGGACTCTAGGTATACTCATAGCAGTGTGGTATAAGCTTTTCTAATACTTATCTATAAGAGATAAGTATATGAAAAGGGTTTGAACCTCGGAGTAGTATATAACTATCATAGATAGTTAAGACCCTTATGGCACGCCCATAGACCCTTGAAGGAGCTACGGTTTAAGTTTAATAAGTATCCAATCAATGGTTCAATAGTTACACCTAGATCAATACGCTGACTATATGCACATATACTAGCTATACTAGTTGTTACCCTAAAGTCTTGGTATTACTCTGAAGTTTTGGCGTTACCCTAAACTGAAGTTATTACCCTGAACTTTAGGAAAATAACTCAATAAAAATAAATAAAATAATAAAGCCACCAGGGCATACTTTAGACCAAAGTGCGTCTAGTGATATTATAAGAGAGTGCACCCTGAACTAAGGCCAAACATACAGTTGAAATATAAAGTTCTCCGAATTTAATATTTCAAAGTTGTAACTAGGCCTATTCATCGCCTTAATTCCATTTCCATAATCTATTTTATGATTGAAGTAATACTCATGGAGTTATAAGACCTTTAGCAAGGTTAATTAAATCTATAAGGAAGTTTATCTATTTTTGATAACAACTCCAGGAATAATATGGGCAACGAGATGAATTAAGATTCTATAATCTTCTACGTATTAACACCTATCTAATGACAATCTGTTTGTAACCCACGAGTCTTTATTAATAGAGTTATGAGTAGTTGAAAATTATTTTTAATGGATACTAGATACTGTTAAGAAAATACTATTGCAAGATCAAATAAGATGACTTTATAATACTGTTAGGTATTTATTCGACAGTATCGGGGATTGGTGTTATATCGGAATTAGAATTTAGTTATCTCAGCTAAATATTCTTTAATGGAATGAGTCGGCTTAAGTGAAGTATATAAAATATGCAAGTATGGGAATCCTCTCTACATTCGGGCTAGTAACCTATGACAATGAGTACAGATTACAACTACATTAATAAAGGTGTGGATAGTATAACACTTAAGAAGAAATTTCAAATAGTAATAGGTAGGTGCGTATCCTCCAAAATATTTTATCAAAGAATATCTACCATTACCGTGCATTATAAATAGTGATAGTAATTCTCGGTTGAATCTAATTCTACTCTCAAAAGTATTCAAAAGCAAGAGCACCTCGAGTATATGAAGCCTACAAAGTTCTAAGTCTAGTTTACTTTATTCCCGACTAATGAAAGATTTATTTTATGTTGCAAAATAAGATCTGTTGGAAAGAATTAAAGCGGATTAACCTTTCTACTATAGAATATTATTCTGTATTTCGGAATAAGTATCATTGTGGCAATAGAAGTACGGCCGTCCTATTTTCTAGTCACAAGAGCGCTATAAAGGTTAATAGGGCTTCTGTGATATTACTTTGTAGATAAGTTATTCTCATCTTGTTTATATATTATATACTTGAATCATTATGTCTAATTCCTAGACACTAAGAAGGCTTAGCGAGCCCTACTAATCTATAATGTTACCTGATATCACACCCCATGCAATCACATAATACCCACATAACTTTTCATAATTTGGAACAGATATGGAAGATAATATACTAATGGAAGACATCCTCTCACAAGAAATAGGATCTTCTAGGCAATAGTTTTATTCTCTCGATGAATTAATATCATACCTACAAGGGTTTCTATCAGATCTATCATATCGAATAGACCTACTAACTCAGTGACCACTATAGCGAGCAGGTAGGAATACCTCCTCTTAACGTCCGACATATCCAATACTATGCCCCACTAGAGCTACACCTTCTACTATAAGTTAGGAACAATACGACCAACTATTAGCTCATATTATTCGGGATGGAGCCACTGAGTTTGAATACCAACGAGCTGAACTTGCAGACCTTACAAGAGGTCTACAAGCATAGGCAAAACTCGTAGTCAAATCTCAGAAGGCCTACAAAGTAGCTCAGGAAGCTCATCAAGTAGTCTTTGAAGGTATCAAAGCCACCTATAAGGATTTAAAGTTACTGTGATAGTAAGTAACTGAGGAAGTAGCCACTCTTAAGGAGCAAACCACTAGACAACAAGATGCAGTTAAATGTCTAACTATATCTATTAGTAAGGTATTGGAGAAACAGTGGGAATCACTGACCGACAAACTTACTTAAGATACTGGAGCAATCATCGATGCAGCCAAAACTGAATTCAATATAATCAAAGCCGATGTGGGTAAAGTAAGCGACTAGATGTAAAAGGCAATCAAACATGAAAAAGATGATTGCATCCAGAGCTATAAGACAAACAAAGAATCAGTTGAGGCCCTCTTCCACCTGATTTAAACTCATAAGAGGAAGCCCAAGGACTTATAAGAGCTTCCAATTAATTAACCCACCACAAAGTGCATTCAATCAGATAGCACAGATAGTTTTATCCGCGATGTTCGCACGGGCCTAGTAGGTGGTCTCGTACCTCTACCACTACCACCTCTACTACTACCATCTCCTCCACCTCCAGCCAAGAAGATTAAAGTTCTTTCTGAAAAGAATGAACTCCAAAACCTCCCCTTACCTCTAAAGTTTGATGGAATTTCGAGTAAACTCAAAGAATTCCTTATAAAGGTAGATTACACCTTTGAACGTATGCTACTAACATACTCTACTTATAGCGAAAAAATCCTATTTGTAGTAGATCTACTTACAGGAGGAGCCAGCACCTAGTATTATGCTAATTAATATAAGCGAACACTAGATGCCAACTCCGAATGGGTCGAATAGGATATATTTAATATTTTCAAATGAGAATTCATTAATGCCTATCAAAACCAGCATGAGCAGTAGGATACAAAGGTCTCTTTTCAAAAGGAATACCAGAAGAAAATTAAGTTGATAAAGGATTTCATTACTTGGGTCAGGGTTTATCAGTTAGTAGTAGAGCTACCACAGGAACAGCTTTAGAAGCACCTGATTGGCACTATTCAGCTTGAAACTCAGGCTCATATAGTTCGAGTCAGCACTGATAAGAATATTCTTGATAAGGTACTACCTAGTATAGAAATGAGCTTCCAGGTAATCGTTAATGCCAGATCTCAGGTTGAGTATAAGAAGGTTAGGGAGGTATATGCATAGAACTAGTTTCGTTAAAAGGAACAGGCATTTGGTGTGAAAAAGGAGTCATCCTCCACTCCTAAGACTATAGAGAAGAAGTCCAAGAACCTTAAGGACCAAATCTCTAAGCTGAAGCAGAAGGCAAAAACTAAGCCGGATGCTAAATCCAAAGCCAAGTTCAATGCTTCCTCTAAGAAAAAAAAAGACCATAGCTAAGATGTAGTTACTTACGCTATGCAGCAGGCTCAAAAGAAAGATATGCAGTGCATTAAGTGTAGAGATAAAAACTACATGATGAGTGACTATACAGTTGGATGGAAATCTTCAGCAGAGTCAAAAGGAAAAGATAAGGCTAAGGAGCAAGTAAAAAAAGTAGCAACTGTGGTAGGTATGATAGCGTTAGTTAAAGTTTTATTTGGATAGATCATTAGTAATAATAAGTTGGACTATGGGGAGAACTCAGACTGTTAGGGATACGGGCCATCTAGTACATTAGGTCAGATGGTTTTGCAGGATTGGTTTTCCAATTGTATAGTGAAGAAGGGTATCTCTGTTGGTAGTTGGAAGGAGGAACATGTTGGGAAACCCATGGATATTGATCCTACTTTTATTAGTTTTATTTCTTGTAATTTATCTTTTTCGCCTTTTCTTTCTTTACAAAACATAAAAAAAGGAACAAAAAAAAAGCCAATAAAAAGGTGGCTTCTCTTGTCGGCGAACTCCAAAAAAGACCACGAAAGGTGGCGGTGCCAGATATTTCATTGGATGGAATTAAGGACCTCTCTTTGGCAGGAAAATCTGGTATGAAGGTATTAAAGTCTGATGGTTTGAAATTTCTTATTTCTGTTAAGTTATCATGGATGTATGTAGGAATTAAACGTGACCTTTCTATTAATGCTTTAGTTGATACCAGCCCAGAAGCCACGATTTTCGATTCTGATTTCATTGAACTGATGATGTTGCTTTGGGTTAAGAGGGAGAAAAGACTGAGATTAGAGAGCGCCGATAGCTCGATTCTTAAGAGGTCTAGTATAGTGCAGGTCCGGAACCTGCAGATAGAAGTCTCTAATGCAAGATCAAGGTGAAACAAAACTCTTAATCTGGTAACTGAGGTTGCGTGCCTTGAACCAGGTCTTTCATTTATTATGGGGATGGATTGGATCATCGCCAATTATGTTAAGCTATGAGTCACTACTCCTTATAGGCTTGAGTTTAAGAGGGTATTGGAAATTGAGGAGGTTACTGATTTTACTAACTTTAACAAGGTACTTACAGAGACTCAGTATGTTAGACTTATTGAGATTAGGGAGTGGGATTGGCAGAAGTTCGCAAATGGAGACGTTCGCAAGGTTATGAAAATAACTACAACTGAGAACCTAGAGGAACTTGCTGATCGATTACCATCTCAGTATAGAAATTTTGCAAAAATCTTTGAAAAGGAGATGCAATCTGCCCTTCTCTCTCATAGTCTATAAGACATGACAATCGAGTTAGAAGAAGGAAAAAGTCCGCCGTCAGGAAAGCTGTACCCCCTCTCCCTTGATAAACTAGAGCTTCTTAAAGAATACTTTAATAAGATACTTCGAACTAGTAAGATTAGACTAAGAAAAAGTAGTACTGGTGCTCTTATTTTCTTTACCAAATAACCTAATGGTAAGCTTCAAATAGTCATAGACTATAGAGGTCTCAATGCCATTACTAAGAAAGATAAGTATCCCCTGCTACTTATAATCACTCTTATGGAACAAGTTGGCACTTTATAGGTTTTCTCCAAACTTGACTTAAAACTTAGATTTAACTTGCTAAGAATAGCAGCCGGAAATGAGTAGAAGACAGTATTCAAGACCAGATATAGCTTATACGAGTATACAGTTATACCTTTTAGGCTAACTAATACTCCATCTGTCTTCTAATGATAAATTAACAATATTCTATCTGAGAGAATCGACCAAGGGATCATTGTATATATTGATGATATCCTTATATATACTCAGACCGAAGAAGAACATATCAAGCTTATCTATTGGGTATTGCAGAAGCTAACAGAGAATAATCTTTGTGTTAATATTGACAAGTGTATCTTCCATATCCTTGAGGTAGAATTTGTGGAATTTAAGGTTAGTACTAAAAGGATATAAATGGGTCAGAAAAAAGTCAAAGACATCCTCGCATAGCAAGCCCCTTGGAATATCAAAGAGGTGCAGAAGTTTATTGGTTTTGCTAATTTCTATCACTAGTTTATTAAAGGCTTTAGTAGTTTGTCTCTTCCAATTCAAATACTTATGTACAATGGAGTTCCTTGGAATTGAACATAGCAGTATCAGAAAGCCTTCAATGAACTGAAATATAGGTTTACAACCGCTCCAATACTATGCTATTATCATCTTGAATGACCAAAAATGATTGAGATAGATGTATCCGATCTAGTAAAGGCTAGTATCCTATCCTAAAAGAAACTAGATAGTCATTGGTACCCTGTTACTTACTACTTAAAGCGTTTTATTCCTGCAGAGCTTAACTATAACGTTCACGACAAAGAAATGGTCATAATCATTAACTGCTTTCAAGAATAGAGATATTTTTTAATAGGTACCCTGGAAGAGATAATTGTTTATATGGACCATAAGAACCTTGAGTACTTTAATTCTACAAAGTTACTCTATTGAAGGCAGGCTCATTAGGCGAAAATACTAAGCCAGTTCAATTTTAGGATCATCTACTGCCCAGGTAATAAAAATAACAAGGCTGATGCATTTTTCTATCAAGTTGATCCTGACCTCGAAGAAGGGGGGGAGAAGCAGAACTATATGATTCAGATGTTCAAACTTGTTTAATCCCAACTGGGTTCAAGTGAGGAGAAACTAGTAACGGGCCAAATTATAGCAGTGAAGGCCTTATAAATAGAAGAATCGACTTGATCAAAGGAAATCCTAGAAGCTAGCCTAATGGATAAGAAGTAGTTAGGGATTCGAAATATATTAAAGTTTAGCAAGGAATATCCTAGTCTTGAGTACTATAGTTTGGAAGATGATATGGTGACCTATGAAAGACGTTTGTATATTCCTGACAATAACTCACTTAAGCTAAAGGTGGTATTCCAGAGCCATGATACTAAAGTTGCAGGATATTTCGGATATGATAAAACCCTCAAACTAATGAAGTAAAATTACTACTAGCCGAATATGGAAGATTATGTACATAACTATGTCCGTACATGCAATCCTTGCCAGCGAAACAAGATAGCACGACACAAGAAATATGGCAAGCTCATATCTCTTCCAATTCCCTATAGGTCGTGGGAATATATTTCCATGGATTTCATTACTGATTGACTTCTAGTCAAAAGGTATAATCAGATATGGGTTATTGTCGATAGGTTTACCAAAATGGTGCATTTCATTCCTTTGAAGAACTGGAAGGCTAAAGAGTTAGCTAGGATATTTATCAAAGAGGTGTAGAGACTACATAGGTTGCTAAAGAGGGTCATTTCGGATAAGGACTTGGTGTTCACAAGTTTGTTTTAGATAGAAGTTATGTGGTTATTGGGAGTTGAGTTGGATAAGTCCTTTGCATATCACCCTCAGACGGATGGTCAAACTGAATGAGTTAATCAGATTCTAGAGCATTATCTATGGATATATTGCTATTGGGATCATAATGACTGGGTTAAGTTACTTCTGTTTGCCGAGTTCTATTACAATAATACTGTCCACTCTAGTACTAAATGTACTCCCTTCTATATAGTATATAGCCTATATTCTGAAAACAACTTCCAGAACCCAACCGAGGCCTCAACCGAATCTAACAACTCCAAGGCAGCTAAGACGGTCGAAACCTTGGATGCAATAAGAGAGGCAATGAGGGAGAACATGAAATCAGCACAGGCCTGTATGTCAAAGTACTACAATCTTAAGGTAGCAGAGAAAGAACCGATATTCAAGATAGGGGACTAGGTTATGGTCAACACTAAGAACATTAAAACTAGATATCCAACCAAGAAGTTTGACTACAAGCTTCAAGGCAAGTTCAGAATCAAACGACTCATCAGTATTTACACTTATAAGTTAGAACTTCCCCCAAGCACAGGCAAAACACACCCTATCTTCCACATTAGTCTGTTGGAACCCTACCACCTTAACATGATTGCTGGCAGACATTCGCCAACACCCCCTCCCGTCTATCTCGAAGAATCGGAGTACGAGATAGAGAAGGTTAGGATAAGTAAGCTTCAGAAAGGAAAAGTAATGTACTAAGTTTCTTGGAAGGGTTACAGTCCTGATGACAACACATGGGAACCATATGAGAACTTAAATGATAGAGGCTCTGAAATCGTTCAGAAATTCCATCTGGATAATCCTCGTAAGCTACAGGACCCTAATGTTATTTTGTGAGGATTTTTCATTTTTTCCTATTTAGGCTTTAGGTTTTTGGAATTATCTTTCACATATTTTTTGTTTTCTACCTATATTTCTTATGCCATTTCTGTCCCAGGGGTGTAATGAGACGTACGCAGCTGTGTTTCGGTTGTCATATATGAGGACTGGTCCTCAAGCCCCATACATAGTTATTAGTAGCAATACTGATTCTATTTGTATGATCAATTAGGTTCTTGCAGACAAGAACCTTAAGGGGGGAGGCACCATCACGAGGTGACATCCAGCCCTATTATAGGTACTTGAGCTCCTATAAAACGACCCTAGATATCCATATGGACTCTAAGTACACTCATAGCAGTATAGTGCAAGCTTTTCTAATACTTATCTATAAGAGATAAGTATATGAAACGGGTTTGAACCTCAGAGTGGTATATAACTATCACAAATAGTTAAAACCCTTATGATACGCCCATAGACCCTTAAGGGAGCTACGGTTTAAGTTTCATAAGTATCTGATCAATGGTTTAATGGTTACACCTAGATTAATACACTGACTATATGTACATATACTAGCCATACTAGCTATTACTCTGAAGTGTTAACATTACCTTAAACTGAAGTTATTACCCTGAACTTTAGGAAAATAACTCGGTAAAAATAAATATAATAATGAAGCCATGAGGGTGTACTTTAGACCAAAGTATCTCTAGTTATATTATAAGGGAGTGCGCCCTATACTAAGGCCAAAGATACAGTTGAAATATAAAGTTCTCCAAATTTAATATTTCAAAGTTGTATCTAGGCCTATTCATCGCTCTAATTCCACTTCCGCAATCCATTTTATGATCGGCGTAATACTCATGGAGTTATAAGACCTTTAGTAAGGTTAATTAAATCTATGAGGAAGTTAATCTATTACTGATAACAACTATATGAATAATATAGGCAACGAGATGAATTAATATTCTATAATCTTCTACGCATAGACACCTATCCAATGATAATCTGTTTGTGACTCACGAGTCTTTTTTAATAGAGTTATGAGTAGTTGAAAATTATTTTCAATGGATACTAAATACTATTAAGAAGATACTACTGCAAGCTCAAATAAGATGACTCTATGATACTATTAGGTATTTATTCGATAGTATTGGGGATTGGTGTTATATTGGAAGTAGAATTTAGTTATCTCGGCTAAGTATTCTTTAATGGAATAAGTCAGCTTAAGTGAAGTATATAAAATATACAGGTATGGGAATCCTCTCTACGTTCGGGCTAGTAACCTGTAACAATGATCGCAGATTACGACTGTATTAATAAAGGTATGGATAGCATAATATTTAAGAAGAAATTCCGAAGAGTGATGGATAGGTGTGCATTCTCTAAAATATTTTATCAAAAAATATCTACCATTACCGCGCATTATAAATAGTGAAAGTAATTCTTAGTTGAATCTAATTCTACCATCAAAAGTATTCGAAAGTAAGAGCACCTCGAGTACATGAAGCCTACAATGTTCTAAGTCTAGTTTACTTTATTTCCGACTGATGAAAGATTTATTTTATGTTGCAAAATAAGATCTATCAGAAAAGATTAAAGTGGATTGAACTTTCTGCTATAGGATATTATTCTATATTTCGGAATAAGTATCATTGCGGCAGTAGAAGTACAACCGTCCTATTTTCTAGTCACAAAAGCACTATAAGGGTTAATAGGGCTTCCATAACAATAGGTAATTAATAATAGTAGACATGATTCATGATAGTACAAATATGACAGTATAACAAATTAGTAATAGTAGAAGCAATTAGTAATAGTACAGACAATCTATGATAATAGAAGTAACTATGATAGTACAGGCAATTGATGATAGCAGAAGTAACTATAACAGTATAGACAATTAGTAATAGAAGAAGGGATAGTAACAGTACAGGCAATTAGAGATAGTAGACATGAATTATGATAGTATGAATATAACAGTATAGGCAATTAGTAATAATAGAAGTGATTTATAATAGTAGAAGTCTACAACAGTATAGGTTAGACAGAGTGAACAAATAATAAAAATAAAATAAAAGGCTTATGGAGTATTCTATATATTGCTATGTAGGAATAAGTTGAGTTTAGATATCGAAAAACCAACTTGGCAAGTTGTCAATGGACGAAAACTCATTTACTAAGTTAGTTCTTAGTAGCTTAGTATCAGTTGTACTTACCCTGTAGTATATACTAACTACTTTTGGTCGATCTAATTTTACTAGTTTAGAGTATATTATCAAAGTATTCTTTGAGAAGCTCTAGTTTATTAGAGGAAATAGAATATAACTTTTCTAATGAAGGATTCTTTACTTCTTCTAACTTAATTATCATATCTTATAGACTGTGTAAAGGAAAAGTAGATTGTATCTCCTTTTCAAAGATTTTTACAAAATCCCTATACTAAGATAGTAATTAATTAGCAAGTTCTTCTAGATTCTTAGTCATAGTTATCTTCATAACCTTGTAAATATCCGTATTTATAAACTTCTAATAATTATATTTCCTAATCTTAATGAGTCTAATATACTGAGTTTCTACAAATACTTTATTAAAGTCAGTAAAATTAGTAATCTCTTCAATCTCTAATACTCTTTTAAGCTTGAGCTTGTAAGGAGTAGTGACTTATAGCTTATCACAATTAGCTTTAACTCAATCTATTCTTAAAATAAGTAAAAGACTTATTTTGAGGTATGTAATATCAGTTACTAGGTCAAGTATTTTGTTTTACTCTAATTTTGTATTAAAGACTTCTATCTATAATTTCTAGACTTGTACCATACCAGATCTTTGAAGAATCAAGCTATTAGTGCACTCTAGTCTTAGTTTTTTCTCTCTTTTTACCCAAGATAATATTATCTATTTAATGAAATCAGAATCGAAAATTATAGCTTCTATACCAGTATTAACTAAAGTATTAATAGAAAGGTTATATTTAATTCTTCTATATATTTATGATTGTCACAGAGACCCTATTCACTCTCATAGTACTCTAGCAACTAAAGAATAGGATGGCCATACTTTTACTGCCATAACAATATTTATTCCATAACTCAGAATAAAATTCTATAGTAGAAAGTTCAATCCACTTTAGTCCTTTCCGATAGATCTTATTTCGCAATACAAAATAAATCTTTCATCAGTCGGAAATAAAGTAAACTAAACTTAGACCTTTATAGCCTTCGTGTACTCAAGGTGCTCTTGCTTTTGAATACTTTTGATGGTAGAATCAGATTCAACTAAGAACTACTTTCACTATTTATAATATATAGTAATAGTAGATATTCTTTGATAAAATATTTTGGGGGACACTCTCCTATCTATCACTCTTCGGAATTTCTTCCTAAGTGTTATGCTATCCACATCTTTATTAACGCAGTTATAATCTGCACTCATTATTATAGGTTACTAGCCCGAATATAGAGAAGATTCCTATACCTGTATATTTTATATATTTCCCTTAAGCTGACTTATTCCATTAAAGAATACTTAGCCTAGATAACTAATTTCTACTTCCGATATAACACCAATCCCCAATACTATCGAATAAATATCCGATAGTATTATAGAGTCATCTTATTTGAGCTTGCAGTAGTATTTTCTTAATAATATCTAGTATCTATTAAAAATAATTTTCAACTACTCATAACTCTATTAATAGAGACTTGTGGGTTACAAATAGATTACTAATGGGTAGGCGCTAATATATGGAAGGTCATAAAATCTTAATTCATCTCGATGCCCATATTATTTATAGAGTTGTTATCAGTAATAGCTAAACTTCCTCGTAGATTTAATTAACCTTACTAAAAGTCTTATAACTCCATGAGTATTACTCCGATCATAAAATGGATTATGGAAATAGAATTAGGGCGAAGAATAGGCCTAGATATAACTCAGGAATATTAAATTCGGAGAATATTATATTTCAAGTATATTTTTGGCCTTGGCTCAAGGCACACTCCCTGATAATATTACTAGAGGCACTTTGGTCTAAAGTATGCCCTCATGGCTTTATTATTTTATTTATTTTTACTAAGTTATTTTCCTAAAGTTCAGAGTAATAACTTCAGTTCAGGATAATACTAAGACGTCAGGATAACAACTAGTATAGTTAGTATATGTACATATAGTTAGCATGTTGATCTCGATATAACTATTGAACCGTTAATCGGATACTTATGAAACTTAAACCATAGCTCCCTCAAAGGTCTATAGGCATGCCATGAGGGTCCTAACTATCTCATGATAGTTATATACTACTCCGGAGTTTATACCCGTTTCATATACCTATGTCTTATAGATAAGTATTAGAAAAGTTTACACTATACTACTATGAGTGTACCTAGAGTCCATATAGATATCTAGGGTCATTCTATAGGAGCTCAAGTACTTATGGTAGGGCTGGATGTTATCTCGTGACAGTACCTGCCCCCTTAAGGTTCTTGTCCGCAAGAACCTAATTGATCATGTAAATAGAATCAGTATTACTACTAATAACTATAAATAGGTCTTGAAGACCAGTCCTCATATACAATAGCCTAAACACAGCTGTGTACGTCTCATTGCACCTGTGGGACAGAAAATGGTATAAGAAATACAGGTAGAAAACAAAAAATACATGAAAGATAATTCCAAAAACCTAAAGACTAAATAGGGAAAAATAAAAAATCTTCACAAGATAACATCAGGGTCCTGTAGCTTACAATGATTATCGAGATAGAATTTCCGAACGATTTCAGAGCCTCCATACTTCAAGTTCTTATATGGTTCCTATGTATCATCATCAGGACTGTAACCCTTACAAAAAACCAAGTATATTACTCTTCCTTTGTGAAGCAAACTTATCCTAACCTTCTCTATCTGGTACTCTGATTCCTCGAGATCGATGGGAGGGGGTTTCGGCAAACATCTGCTGGCAATCATATTAAGGTAGTAGGGTTCCAACAGACTGATATGGAAGATGGAGTGTATTTTGTCTATCCTTAGAGAAAGTTCTAACTCATGAGTATAAGTACCCATGAGTCATTTGATTCTAAACTTTCCTTGAAGCTTATAGTCAAGCTTCTTAGTCAGATGCCTAGTTTTAATATTCTTAGTGTTGACCATAACTCAGTCTCCTGTCTTGAATGTCAGTTCCTTCTCTACCACCTTAAGATTATAGTACTTTGATATATAAGCCTATGCTACCTTTATGTTCTCCCTTATTGCCTCTCTCATTACGTCCAGGGTTTCGACCGTCTTAGTTACTTTAGAGTTGTTAGATTTAGTTGAGGCTTCGGTTGGGTTCTGGAAGTTGTTCTTAGGGTGTTGGTCATATACTATATAAAAAGGAGTGCATTTGGTACTAGAGTAGACAATGTTATTATAATAAAACTTGACAAATAGAAGTAACTCAACCCAGTCATCCTGATCTCAATAGTAATATGTCTGTACATAATACTCCAAGATCTAGTTGACTCATTCAGTTTGACTATCCGTTTAGGGGTAATATGCTGAGGACTTATCCAACTCAACTCCTAATAACTACATGACTTCTATCTAGAATAAACTTATAAATACTAAGTCCCTATCTGAAACAACCCTCTTAAGCAACCTATATAGTCTTCATACCTCCTTAACAAATATCCCAGCTATCTTTTTAGCCTTCAGATTCTTCAAAGGAATAAAATATACTATCTTAGTAAACTTATCGACAATAACCTAGATTTGATTATACCTCTTTACTGGAGGTAAATTGATGATGAAATGTATCGAAATAGATTCCCATAGCCTATAGGGAATTGGAAAAGGTATGAGCTTACCATATTTCTTATGTCATACTGTCTTGTTATACTAGTAAGCATCGTATATACAAACGTAGTTATATACCCAATCTTAAATATTCAGCTAGTAGTAGTTTCATTTCTTTAGCTCGAGGGTTTTATTATATCTAAAGTATCCTACAACTTTAGCATTATGGCTCTAGAATGCTACCTTTAGCTTGAGTGAGTTATTATCAGGAATATATAAATATCTTTTATAGGTCACTATGTTATCTTTCAAACCATAGTACTCAAGACTAGGATACTCCTTGCTAAACTTCAATATATTCTAAATCCCTAACCACTTCTCATCTATAAGGCCAGCCTCTAGGATTTCTTTCGACCAAGTTGATTCTTCTGTCTGTGAGGCCTCTACTGCCATAATTCAGTATATTATTAGTTCCTCCTCACCTAAACCTAGTTGGAATTGACTAGGTTTGAATATTCAAATTATGTCATCCTGCTTCTCTCCCCTTTCCTCGAGGTCAGGATCAACCTAACAGGAAAACGCATCAGCCTTGCTATTCTTATCACCTAGGTGGTAGATAATCTTGAAATTGAACTAGCTTAATATTTCCGCCCACTTAGCCTACTTTTGATTGAGTAACTTTATGGAATTAAAGTACTCAAGGTTCTTGTAATCTGTATACATAATTATCTTCTTAGGGGTACTCATCAAGAAGTATTTCTATTCCTGAAAGCAGTTGATAATTATGACTATCTTCTTATTATAGACGTCATAATTAAGCTCTACTGAAATGAAGCACTTTAAGTAGTAAGCGACTGGGTGCCAATAACTATTTGGTTCCTTCTGAGATAGGATACTAGCTTTTGCTAGATCGGATGCATCTGTCTCGATTATCTTTAGTTATTCGGGATAATAATAATATAGTATCGGAGCTGTAGTGAACCTATATTTCTATTTATCGAAGGTCTTTTGATACTGCTATATCCAATTCTAAGAAACTTTATTATATATGAGTGTTTGAATCAAAAGAGCCAAACTACTAAAGCTTTTGATAAACTGGTGATAAAAATTAGCAAAACCAATAAACTTCTGTACCTTTTTGACATTTCGAGGGGCTTACTATGCAATAATATCCTTAACTTTCTTCTGGTCTATCTGTATCCCTTTAGTGCCAACCTTAAATCATATGAATTCTACCTTGGAGGTATGGAAGATATACTTGGTAATATTGACACAAAGGTTATTCTCCGTTAGCTTCTGTAGTACCCAACAGACAAGTTCAACATGTTCCTCTTTAGTCTAAGTATATATAAGGATAACATCAATATATACAACAATTGTATAATCGATTCTCTTAGATAGAATATTGTTAACATATCATTAGAAGACAGATAAAGTATTAGTTAGCCCAAAGAGTATAATTGTATACTTATATAAGCCATATCTAGTCTTAAATACTGTCTTGCACTCGTCTCCAGCTACTATTCTTAGTAGGTTAAACCTGAGTTTTAAGTTGAGTTTGGAGAAAACTTGTAAAATACTAACTTGTTCTATGAGAGTGGTTATGAGTAGCAAGGGATACTTATCTTTCTTAGTAATGGTATTGAGGCCTCTATAGTCTATGACTATTCAAAGCTTGCTATTAGATTTTTTGGCAAAGAAAATAGAAGCGCCAGTACTATTTTTGCTTGGTCTAATCTTGTCGGTTCAAAGCATCTCATTAAGGTATTCTTTGAGAAGCCCTAGTTCATTAGGGGAGAGAGGGTATAACTTTCTTGAGGGCGGATTTTTTCCTTCTTCCAATTCAATTATCATGTCCTATGGACTATAAGAAAGAAAGGTAGATTACATCTCCTTTTCAAAGATTTTTGCAAAATCTCTGTACTGAGATAGCAATCAATCAGTAAGTTCTTCTAGGTTCTTACTCGTAGTTATTTTCATAACCTTGCGAACGTCCCTATTTATGAACTTCTAATAATCCTATTCCCCAATCTCAATAAGTCTGACATACTGAGTCTCTGTAAGTACTTCGTTAAAGTCAGCGAAATCAGTAACCTCCTTAATTTCTAATGCTCTCGTAAGCTCGAGCCCATAAGGAGTAGTAACTCATAGTTTATCACAATTGGCAATAATCCAATCTATCCCAAAAATGAGTAGAAGACTTGGTTCGAGGCACACAACCTCATTTACCAGGTCAAGGGTTTTGTTTCACCCTGATATTGTATCAGAGACTTCCATCTGCAGGTTCCAGACCTATACTGTGCCAGACCTCTTAAGAATCAAGCCATCGGTACTCTCTAATCTCAGTCTTTTCTTTCTCTTTACCTAAGGCAGTATCATCTGTTCAATGAAATCAGAATCGAAAATTGTGGCTTCCGTGCTAGTTTTAACCAAAGCATTAATAGAAAGTTCCTTTTTTATTCCTTCGTATATCCAAGATAGCTTAATAGAGATAAAAAACTTCAGCCCATCTGATTTCAACATCTTTGTACCCAATTTTCTTGCTAAAGAGAGATCCATAATTCTATCCAATAAAATATCTGACACTGCTACCTTTCGTAGTCTTTTTTAGAGTTTGCTGATCAGAAGAGCCACCTCATCATCGGCTTTTTTTGTTGTTCTTTTTTTTGTATTTTGTAAAGAAAGAAAAACAGAAGAAGACAAATTACAAGAAATAGAACTAATGAAAGTGTAGTCAATATGCATAGATTCCCCAACATATTCCTCCTTTCAACTACTGACAGAGATGTTTTTCTTTATAATATAAATAAAAAACCAATCCTGTGAGACTATCTGACTTGACATACAAGATGGCCCGCATCTCTAATAGTCTGAATTTTCCCCGTAGTCTAACTTGTCATCATTGATGATCTTACTAAAAGAAACTTCAAGTGGCGCTACTACAGTAGCTATGGTTGCCACCTTCTTTACTTTCTCCTTGACCTTACCCTTTCCTTTCGACTCTATCGAAGGTTTCCATCTAATAGTACAGTCATCCATCATATAGTTTTTATCTCTATACTTAATGTACTGCATGTCTTTCTTCCGAGCTTGCTACATAGTATAGTTAACTACGTCTTAGCTAGGCTCTTTTTCCTTCTTGGAGGAAGCATTGGACTAGGCTTTGGATTTGGTATTAGGCTTGGTTTTTGCCTTTTGCTTTGGCTTAGAGATTCGGTCCTTGAGGTTCTTGGATTTCTTGTTTATAGTCTTAGGACTGGGGGCTGCTTCCTTTTTCATACTAGTAGCCTATTCTTTTTGACGGAACTGGTTCTATGCATGTGCCTCCCTTACCTTCTTGTACTCCACCTAAGAGCCAGCATTTATGATTGCTTGAAAGTATATTTCTATACTAGCTAGCACTTTATTGAGAATGTCCTTGTCATTACTGATTCGGACCATATGAGCTCTGGTTTTGACTTGAATAGCATCAATCAGGTACTCCTAGGGCTGTTCTCATGGTTGCTCAGCTACCAACTAATGAACCTTGACTCGGGCGATAAAGTCCTTTATAGCTTTACGCTTTTTCTAGAACTCTTTCTTAAGGGAGATCTTTGCATCCCACTGCTCATGCTGATTCTGATGGGCATTAATAAATTCTCATTTAAAGATATTAAATGTATCCCATTCTATCTATCTGGAGTTAGGGTCTAGTATTCGCTTGTATTGGTTAGCATAGTACTAGGTGTTAGCTCCTCCTATGAGTAGGTCTACTATGAATAGGATTTTCTCACTGTAGGTAGAATATATCAGTAACATATATTCAAACATATGGTCTACCTTCATTAGGAATTCCTTCAGCTTACTTGAAGTTCCGTTGAACTTCAGAGGTAGTGGAAGGTTTTGGGGTTCTTTCTTTTTAGAAAGAACCTTAGTTTTCTTTGGTGGAGGAGGAGATGGTGGTGGTGGAAGTGGTAGTAGTAGCGGTACGAGGCTACCCACTAAGCTACTATAGACATTATGGATAAAACTATCAGTGTTGATTGATTGAGTGCACTTGGTAGGGTTCGATCAGTCGAGTAGTTGCTCTTGTAAGTCCTTAAGCTTACATTTGTGAGTCTGAATTAATCAGGAGAGAGCCTCTACTGATTTTCGATTTGTCTTACAACTTTAAATGCAATCATCCTATTCTTGTTTGATTACTTTCTGCATCCAATTGCTTACCTTACCTACGTCAGCCTTAATAGTATCAAACTTGATTTTAGCCATATTGATAATTACTCCTGTGTCCTATATAAGTTTGTCGGTCAGTACTTTTCATTGTTTTTTCAATACTTCACTAATGGATATAGTCAATCGTTGAACTACATCCTGATGTCCCTCTGTTTGGCCCTCAAGAGCAGCTACTTCCTTAGTTACCTACTGCCACAGTAACTTAAGGTCCTCATATATAGCTTTTGCTCCATCAAAAACTACCTTATGAGCCTCTTATAACTCATCTAAGAGGCGTGCCTGAGCTTATAGACCTCTGGTAAGGTCTACTAGTTCAGCTCATTGGCGATCGAACTCGGTAGCTCCATCTCGAATAATATAAGCTAGTAATTAGTCATTTTCCTCTTGACTAATTATAGGATTTGTAGCTCTTGTGGGGTATAGTAGTGGACGTTATAATCATTATGAAGAAGATTACTACC
>WHUY01000287.1:0-17925 GCA_015179035.1 Tirmania nivea
ATTACCCTGAAGTCTTGGCGTTACCCTGAACTGAAGTTATTACCCTGAACTTTAGGAAAATAACTTGATAAAAATAAATAAAATAATGAAGCCACGAGGGTGTACTTTAGACCAAAGTGCATCTGGTGATGTTATAAGGAACCGCACCCTAAGCTAAGGCTAAAGATATAGTCGAAATATAAAGTTCTCCGAATTTAATATTTTAAAGTTGTATCTAGGTCTATTCATCGCCCTGATTCCATTTCCACAATCCATTTTATGATCGGAGTAATACTCATGGAGTTATAAGACCTTTAATAAGGTTAATTAAATCCACAAGGATATTTATCTATTACTGATAACAACTCTGTGAATAATATGGGCATCAAGATAAATTGAGATTCTATAATCTTCTACGCATTGACGCCTATCTAATGATAATCTATTTATAACCCACGAGTCTTTATTAATAGAGTTATGAACAGTTGAAAATTATTTTCAATGGACACTAGACGCTATTAAGAAAATACTACTACAAGCTCAAATAAGATGACTCTACGATATTATCGAAGTATTTATTTGATAGTATTGGGGATTAACATTATATCGAAAGTAGAAATTAGTTATTTCGGCTAAGTATTCTTTAATGGAATAAATCAACTTAAGCAAAGTATATGAAATATGCAGGTATAGGAATTTTTTCTATATTCAGGCTAGTAACCTATGACAATGAGTACAGATTACAACTGCGTTAACAAAGGTGTGGATAGCATAACACTTAGAAAGAAATTCCGAAGAAGTGATAAGTAGGTGCGCGTCCCGCAAAATATTTTATCAAAGAATATCTACCATAACCATACATTATAAATAGTAAGAGTAGTTCTTGGTTGAATCTAATTCTACTATCAAGAGTATTTGAAAGCAAGAGTACCTCAAGTACATGAAGCCTATAAAGTTCTAAGTCTAGTAAAACTTTACGTCTAATTGATATAAGATTTATTTTCTATTGCGAAATAAGATCCATTGAGAGAGATTAAAGTAGAATTGAACTTTACTGCTATAGGATTATATTCTATGTTGTGGAATAGATATTGTTGTGGCAAGATAGGTACGACTGTCCTATTTTCTAGTCACAAGAGTACTATGAGGGTTAATAGGGCCCCATCATAAGTTTAACTTGCTAAAAATAGTAGCTGGAAATGAGTAGAAAACAGTATTTAAGACCAGATATGGCTTATATAAGTATACAGTTATGCTTTTTAGGCTAACTAATAGTTTGCATAATAAAGCGAGTTAGTTCAAGTTCATGGCCTCGAAAACTCATTCAGTTATCACCTTACCTTGGTTATTACTAGTGGTAACTCACCTCACACTAACTCGCTGAGTATTCAGTGATTTACAGAATACTCGCCAAGCCTCTATACTAATCTCCTTTATACTCACGTATCTACTAAGGCTAGTGAAGTTGCGTACAAATAATTACTAACAAGTGTTAACAATAATAGCAAAATAGATGATAGTAACTATTATAGAACAGGTAATTAGTAATAGCAGAAGTGATTGTGACAGTACAGGTAATTACTAACAAGAGAGGTGATTGTGATAGTACAAATAATCAGTGATAGTAGACGTAATCTGTAACAGTATGAATATGATAGCACAAGTAATTGGTGATAGTAAAAGTGATAGTGACAGTACCAGCAATTACTGATAGAAGAAGTAACCATAATAGTATAGGCAATCGGTGATAGTAGATACGATCTATGACAGTATGGACCTGATAGCATAGGCAATTAGTAACAGGAGAAGTGACTATAATAGTACAGGCAATCAGTAATAGAAGAAGTGACCATGACAGTATAAGCAATTGGTGATAGTAGATATGATCTATAATAGTACGGATATGATAGCACAGGCAATCAGTAATAGTAGAAGTGACTATGACAGTATAGGTAATTGGTAAGAAGAGAAGCGACCGTAATAAGACAGGCAATTAGTGACAGTAGACGTGACTATGATAGTATAAGTAATCAGTAATAGTAGACGCGATCCATGATAGTATAGATATGACAGCACAAGCAATCGGTTACAAAAGAAGTGACTGTAACAGTATAGGTAATTAGTGATAGGAGAAGCTACCATAACGGTATAGGCAATTGGTGATAGTAGAAGTGACCATGATAGTATAGGCAATCAGTGATAGGAGAAGGGACTATAACAGTATAGGCAATAGGTGATAGTAGAAGTGACCATAATAGTATAGGCAATCAGTAATAGTAGATACGATCTGTGATAGTACGGATATGACAGTATAGGCAATCAGTAATAGTAAAAGCAATAGTGACAGTATAGGTAATCGGTAATAGGAAAAGTGACTATGATAGTACAGACAATCAGTAATAGTATAAACGATCTCCAGTCGTATAGGCAATCTATAATAGTAGAAGTGATCTATGACATTACAAGGAATTAGTAATAGTAGAAGCCTATAATAGTATAGGCTAGATAGCATGAAAGAATAATAAATATTAAACAAAAGGCTTGATAAGTATTCTGTAGTTTACTGAGTCAAGGTGAGTCGAGTTGAGGTAGTGAAAAGCTCACTCGACAAGTTGTCAACTAACAAAAACTTATTTGCTGAGTCAATTCTTAGCTAGTTGGTTCAAGTTGAACTTGTCCTATAGTACACACTACTAACTAATGCTCTATCTATCTTCTAACAATATATTAATAATATTCTATCTAAGAGAATCAATTAAGGGATTATTATATATATTAATAATATCCTTATATATACTTAGACTAAGGAGAAACATGTCGAGCTTGTCCGTTAGGTGCTGCAGAAGCTAATAGAGAATAATTTTTGTATCAACATTAACAAGTGTATCTTCCATATCCTCGAGATAGAATTTGTGAGATTTAAGGTCAGTACTAAAGGGATACAGATAGGCCAGAAGAAAGTCGAGGACATCTTCATATAGCAAGCCCCTCGAAATATTAAAGAGGTGCAGAAGTTTATTGGTTTTACAAATTTCTATTACTAGTTTATTAAAGACTTTAGTAGTTTGGCTCTTTCCATTTAAATGTTAATGCATAATAGAGTTCTTTAGAATTAGACACAGTAGTATCAAAAAGCCTTCAATGAACTAAAATATAGGTTCACAATAGCTCTAATACTATGCTATTATTATTCCAAATGACCAAAAATGATTGAGACAGATTCATCTAATCTAGCAAAAGCTGGTATCTTATCCTAGAAGGAACTAGATAGTCATTAGTACCTTATCACTTACTACTCAAAGCATTTTATGCCTGCAGAGCTTAACTATAACGTTTATAATATAGACATGGTCGTGATTATTAACTACTTTCAGTAATAGAGACATTTTTTGATAGGTGCCCCCAAGGAGACAATTGTATATACAGATTACAAGAACCTCGAGTACTTTAATTCTACGAAGTTATTTAATTAAAAGTAGACTAAATGGGCAGAAATACTAAGTCAGTTCAATTTTAGGATCATCTACTACCCAGGTGACAAGAATGGCAAGGTCGATGTATTTTTCTATTAGGTTGATCTTGACCTCGAAGAAGGGAGGGAAAAGTAGGACTATACAATTTGAATATTTAAATCTAGTTAATTCTAACTAGGTTTGGGTGAGGAGGAACTAGTAACACACTAAATTATAGTAGTAAAGGCCTCACAAATAGAAGAATCAACTTGGTCAAAGGAAATCTTAGAGGCTGGTCTTATAGATGAAAAGTGGTTAGGGATTTGGAATATATTGAAGTTTAGTAAGGAGTATTCCAGTCTTAAATACTATGGTTTAAAAGATGATATGGTGACCTATGAAAGACGTTTGTATATTTCTGACAATAACTTACTCAAGCTAAAGGTAGTATTCCAGAGCTATGATGCTAAAGTTGTAGGACACTTCAGATAGGACAAGACCCTTGAACTAATAAAATGAAATTACTCCTGGTCAAACATGAAAGATTAGGTACTTGACTATGTCTATATATGTGATGCTTGCCAGTGCAACAAAACCGTGCAATATAGAAAATATTGCAAGCTCGTATTTCTTTTAATTTCCTATAGGCAATAGAAATATATTTCGATAGATTTTATTACTGATTTACCTCTAGTCAAAGGGTATAATTAGATCTAGGTTATTATTAATAGGTTTACTAAAATAGTGCATTTTATTCCTTTGCATAATCGAAAGGCTAAAGAGTTAGCTAGGATATTAGTCAAGGAGGTGTGTGTCACAGGGTAACATCCAGCCCTACCATAGGTACTTGAGCTCCTATAAAACGACCCTAGATATCCATATGGACTCTAGGTACACTCATAGCAGTATAGTGCAAGCTTTTCCAATACTTATCTATAAGAAATAAGTATATGAAATGGGTAGGAACCTTGGAGTGGTATATAACCATCATAGATGGTTAAAACTCTTATGACACGCCCATAGACCCTTGAGGGAGCTACGGTTTAAGTTTCATAGGTATCTGATCAATGGTTCAATAGTTACACCTAGAACAATACGCTGACTATACACACATATACTAGCTATACTGGCTGTTACCCTGAAGTCTTGGCGTTACCCTGAACTGAAGTTATTACCCTGAACTTTAGGAAAATAACTCGGTAAAAATAAATAAAATAATGAAGCCACGAGGGCATACTTTAGACCAAAGTGCGTCCGGTGACATTATAAGGGAGTGCACCCTAAGCCAAGGCCAAAGATATGGTTGAAATATAAAGTTCTCTGAAATTAATATTTCAAAGTTGTATCTAGGCCTATTTACTGCCCTGATTCCATTTCCGCAATCCATTTTATGATCGGAGTAATACCCGTTGAGTTATAAGACCTTTAGTAAAGTTAATTAAACCCGCGAGGAAGTTTATCTATTACTGATAACAACTCTGCGAATAATATGGGCATCGAGATGAATTAAGATTCTATGATCTTCTACGCATTGATGCTTATCCAATGATAATCTGTTTGTAACCCACAAGTCTTTATTAATAGAGTTATGGGCAGTTGAAAATTATTTTCGACGGATACTAGACACTATTAAGAAAAATACTTCTGTAAGCTCAAATAAGATGACTCTATGATAATGTTGAGTATTTATTCGATAGTATCGGGGATTGGTGTTATATTGGAAGTAGAATTTAGTTATCTTAGCTAAGTATTCTTTAATAGAATAAGTTAGCTTAAGTGAAGTATATGAAACCTGCAGGCATAGGAATCTTCTCTATGTTCAGGCTAGTAACTTGTGACAATGAGCACAGATTACAACTGCGTTAACAAAGGTATGGATGGCATAATACTTAGGAAGAAATTCCAAAGAGTGATGGGTAGGTGCGCGTCCCGTAAAATATTTTATCAAAGAATATCTACCATCACCGCGCATTATAAATAGTGAGAGTAGTTCTCGGTTGAATCTAATTCTACTATCAAAAGTATTCGAAAGCAAGAGTACCTCGAGTACACGAAGCCTACAAACTTCTAAGTCTAGTGAAACTTTACGTCTAATTGACATAGGATTTATTTTGTGTTGCGAAATAAGATCCGTCAAGAGAAACTAAAGCAGAATTGAACTTTACTGCTATAGGATTATATTTTATGTTGCGGAATAGATATTGTTGCGGCAGGATAAGTACGACCGTCCTATTTTATAGTCGCAAGAGCACTATAAGGGTTAATAGGGCCCCCGTGACATTACTTTGTAGACAAGTAATTCTCGTCTTGTTTGAACACTATATACTCGAATCATCATGTCTAACTCCCAGACACCAAGAGGGCCTAGTCAGCCCTACCGATCCATAATATTACCTGATATCACACCCCGTGCTATCACACAATGCCCACACAACCTTCTGCAATCAGGAACTGATACAGAAGATGATATGCCAATAGAAGACATTCTCTCACAAGGAATGGGATCTTCCAGGCAGCAATTTTATTCTCCTGATGAATTGATATCATACTCATAAAGGTTTCTACTGGGTCTATTATATCGAATAGACCCACCAACTCAATGACCACTACGACGAGCAGGTAGCAATACTTCTTCTCAATGTCCGACATGTCCACTACTATGCCCCACTAGAACCACACCCCCTACCATAAGTCAGGAACAATACGACTAATTATTAGCTCGTATTATTCGGGATGGAGCCACCGAGTTCGAACGCCAATAGGCTGAACTGGCAGACCTTACAAGAGGTCTACAAGCACAGGCAAAACTCCTAGTCGAATCTCAGAAGGCCCATAAGGTAGCTCAGGAAGCTCATCAAGTAGTCTTCGAAGGAGCCAAAGCTACCTATGAGGATTTAAAATTACTGCGACAGTAAGTAACTGAGGAGGTGGCAGCTCTTAAGGGCCAAACTGCTGGATAAGAAGATGCAGTTAAATGTCTAACTATATCTATCAGTAAGGTGTTGAAAAAATAGTGGGAATCACTAACCGACAAACTTACTTAGGACACAGGAGCGATTATCGATGTGGCCAAAACCGAATTCGACATAATAAAAGCCGATGTGGGTAAAGTAAGTGACTGGATGTAAAAAGTGATCAAACAGAAATAGGATGATCGTATCCAGAGCTGTGAGACAAACAGAGAATCAGTCGAAGCCCTCTCCTGCCTGATCTAAACTCACAAGAGGAAGCTCAAGGACTTACAAGAGCTTCCGATTAACCAACCCACTATAAAGCGCATTCGATTAGATGGCATAGATAGTTTCATCCATGATATTCGCACTGGCCTAGTAGGTGGTCTCGTACCTCCACTACTACCACCTCCACCACCACCATCTCCTCCACCTCTAGCCAAAAAGATAAAGGTTCTTTCTGAGAAGAAAGAACCCAGAAACCTACCCCTACCTCCGAAGTTCTATGGAACTTCGAGTAAACTCAAGGAATTCCTAATAAAGGTAGATCACACCTTTGAATGTATGCTACTAACATACTCTACTCATAGCGAAAAAATCCTGTTTGTAGCGGATCTATTTACAGGAGGAGCCAGTACCTGGTATTATGCCAACCAAAACAAGCGAACACTAGATGCCAACTCCGGATGGATCGAATAGGATATGTTCAATATTTTCAAACAGGAATTTATTAATGCCCATCAGAACCAGCATGAGCAGCGGGACGCAAAGGTCTTCCTTCAAAAGGAGTACCAAAAGAAAGGAGAGTTGATGAAGGATTTCATCGCTCGGGTCAAGGTTCATCAGTTGGTAGTAGAACTACCACGGGAATAGCTCTGGGAGCACCTGATCGCAGCTATTCAACCAGAGACCAGAGCCCATATGGTCTGAGTCAGTACTGACAAGGACATTCTCGATAAGGTACCTGCCAGTACTGAAATGTGCTTCCAGGCTATTGTAAACGCTAGGTCACAGGTTGAGTATGAGAAGGTAAGGGAGACACATGCGCAAAGCCAGTTCCGTCAAAAAGAACAGGCTGCAGGTACGAAGAAGGAGGCAGCCCCCACTCCTAAGGCTAATGAGAAGAAGTCCGAAAACCTCAAGGACCGAATCTCGAAGCCAAAGCAGAAGGCGAAAACCAAGCCCGATGCCAAATCCAAACTCAAGTCCAATACCTCTTCTAAGAAGGAAAAAGAGCCTGGCCAAGATGCTGTCACCTATGCCATGAGGCAGGCTCGGAAGAAGGACATGCAGTGCATTAAGTGTAGGGATAAAAACCATATGATGGGTGACTGTACAGTTGGATGGAAACCATCGGCGGAGTCTAAGGGAAAGAGTAAAGCCAAGGAGGAAGTTAAGAAGGTGGCAACAGTAGCAGCTCTGGTAGAGCCACTTGAAGTTTTTTTTGGTCAGATAATCAGTGATGATGAGTTGGACTATGGGGAAAATTCAGACTGTTAGGGATGCGGGCTATCTAATACGTCAGGTCAGATGGTCTCACAGGATTGGTTTTCCATTTGTGTGGTGAAGAAGGGTATCTTTGTTGGTAGTTGGAAGGAGGAACACGTTAGAGAACCCATGGATATCGACCCCACTTCCATTAGTTCTGTTTCTCGTAATTTATCTTCTTTTGCTTTTCTTTCTTTACAAAAGACAAAAAAAGGGACAAAAAGAAAAGTCGACGATAAGGTGGCTCCTCTTGTTGGGGAACTCCAAAAAAGACCACGAAAGGTGGCAGTGCCAGATATTTCATTGGATAGAATTAAGGATCTTTCTTTAGCAGGAAAATCAGGTGCGAAGGTATTGAAATCTAATGAGCTGAAGTTTCTTATCTCTGTTAAGTTATCTTGTATGTATGGAGAAATAAAAAGGGAACTTTCTATTAATGCTTTAGTTGACACTAGCGTGGAAGCCACGATTTTCGATTCTGATTTTATTGAATAGATGATATTGCCTTAGGTTAAGAGGGAGAAAAGACTGAGATTAGAGAGTGCCGAATGCTCGATTCTTAAGAGGTCTGGTACAGTGTAGGTCCGGAACTTGCAGATAGAAGTCCCTGATGCAAGATCAGGGCAAAACAAAACCCTTGACCTGGTAACTAAGATTGCATGCCTTAAACCAGGTCTTCCACTCATTTTGGAGATGGATTGGATCATTGCCAATTGTGATAAGCTACGAGTCACCACTCCTTATGGGCTCGAGCTTAAGAGGGCATTAGAGATTGAGGAGGTTATTGATTTCACTGACTTTGACGAAATACTTGCAGAGACTCAGTATGTCGGACTTATTGAGATAGGGGAATGGGATTATCAGAAGTTTGTAAATGGAGACGTTCACAAGGTTATGAAAATAACTGCGACTGAGAACCTTAAAGAACTTACTGATCGATTGCCATCTCAGTACAGGGATTTTGCAAAAATCTTTGGAAAGGAGATGCAATCTGCCCTTCCCTCTCATGGTCCATAGGACATGACAATCGAGTTGGAAGAAGGAAAAAGTCCGCCATCAGGAAAGTTGTACCCCCTCTCCCCTAATGAACTAGAGCTTCTTAAGGAATACTTTGATGAGATGCTCCGAACTAGCAAGATTAGACCGAGCAAAAGCAGTGCTGGCACTCCTATTTTCTTCGCCAAATAACCTAATGGCAAGCTTCGAATAGTCGTAGACTATAGAGGTCTCAATGCCATTACTAAGAAAGATAAGTATCCCCTGCCACTCATGACCACTCTCATAGAACAAGTTGGCACTTCACAGGTTTTCTCCAAACTCAACTTAAAACTTGGGTTTAACTTGTTAAGAATAGCAACCGGAGACGAGTGGAAGACAGCATTCAAGACCAGATATAGCTTGTATGAGTATACAGTTATGTCTTTTGGGCTAACTAATACCCCGTCTATCTTCCAATGATATGTTAACAATATTCTATCTGAGAGAATTGATCGAGGAATCGTTGTATATATTGATGATATAATTATATACACTTAGACTGAAGAGGAACATGTCGAGCTCATCCGTTGGGTGCTGCAGAAGCTAACAGAGAATAATCTTTGTATCAATATTGACAAGTGTATCTTCCATATCCCTGAGGTAGAATTTGTAGGATTTAAGGTCAGCACTAAAGGGATACAGATGGGCCAGAAGAAAGTCGAGGACATCCTCGCATGGCAAGCCCCTCAAAACGTCAAAGAGGTGCAGAAGTTTATTGGTTTTGCTAATTTCTATTGCCGGTTTATTAAAGGCTTTAGTAGTTTGGCTCTTCTGATCCAAATGTTAACACACAATGGAGTTCCTTGGAATTGGATACAGCAGTATCAAAAAGCCTTCAATGAACTAAAATATAGGTTCACCACAGCTCCGATACTATGCCATTATTATCCCGATTGACCAAAGATGATCAAGACAGACGCGTCCGATTTGGCAAAGGCTAGTATCCTATCTCAAAAGGAACCAGATAGTTATTGGTACCCAGTCGCTTACTACTCGAAGCGTTTCATCCCAGCAGAGTTTAATTATGACGTCCATGATAAAGAAATGGTCATAATTGTCAATTACTTTCAGCAATGGAGACATTTCTTGATGGGTGTCCCTAAGGAGATAATTGTGTATACGGATCACAAGAACCTCGAGTACTTTAATTCTATGAAGTTACTCAATCAAAGGCAGGCTAGATGGGCGGAAATATTAAGCCAGTTCAATTTTAGGATTATCTACCGCCCAGGTGACAAGAATGGTAAAGCTGATATATTTTTCCGTCACGTTGATCCTAACCTCAAAGAAAGGGGGGAGAAGCAGGACCATACGATTCGAATATTCAAACCCGGTCAATTCCAACTAGGTTTGGGTGAGGAGGAACTAGTAACGCGCCGAATTATAGCAGTGAAGGCCTTACAGACGGAAGAATCAACTTGGTCGAAGGAAATCCTAGAGGCTGGCCTTATGGATGAGAAGTGGTTAGGGATTCGGAACATGTTGAAGTTTGGCAAGGAATATCCTGGTCTTGAGCACTATGGTTTGGAAGATGACATGGTGACCTATGAAAGACATTTGTATATTCCTGACAACAACTCACTCAAGTTAAAGGTGGCATTCTAGAGCCATAATGCTAAAGTTACAGGACACTTTGGACGTGACAAAACCCTCGAATTAATGAAACGAAATTACTACTGGCTAAACATGGAAGATTGGGTACGTGACTATGTCCATATATGTGACGCTTGCCAGCACAATAAGACAGCGCGACACAAGAAATATGGCAAGCTCGTACCTCTTCCAATTCCTTATAGGCCGTGGGAATATATTTCGATGGATTTCATTACCGATTCATCTTCAGTTAAGGGGTATAATCAAATCTGGGTTATTATCGATAGGTTTACCAAGATGGCGCATTTCATTCCTTTAAAGAACCGGAAGGCTAAGGAGTTAGCTGGGATATTTGTCAAAGAGGTGTGAAGACTACATAGGCTGCTAAAGAGAGTTGTTTCAGATAGGGACTCGGTGTTTACAAGTTTGTTTTGGATGGAAGTTATGCGGTTATTGGGAGTTGAGTTGGATAAATCCTCGGCATATCACCCCCAGACGGATGGTCAAACTGAACAAGTCAACCAAATCTTAGAGCATTATCTACAGACATATTGTTATTGGGATCAGGATAACTGGGTTGAGTTACTTCCGTTTGCTGAGTTCTATTATAATAACAGTATCTACTCTAGTACTAAACGTACTCCTTTCTACTCAGCATATGGCCAATATCCCGAGAACAACTTCCAGAACCTAACCGAGGCCTCAACCAAATCTAACAACCCTGAGGCAGCTAAGACAGTTGAAACCCTGGATGCAATGAGAGAGGCAATGAGGGAGAATATGAAAGCAGCGCAGGCCCGTATATCAAAGTACTACAATCTTAAGGTGGCAGAGAAGGAACTGACATTCAAGGTAGGAGACTGGGTTATAGTCAATGCTAAGAACATTAAGACTAGGCATCCGACCAAAAAGCTTGACTACAAGCTTCGAGGAAAGTTCAGAATCAAACGACTTATTGGTACCTACGCCTATGAGTTAGAACTTCCTCCGAGTACAGGCAAAACCCACTCCGTCTTCTATATCAGTCTGTTGGAACCCTACCACCTTAACACAATTGCCGGCAGACGTTCGCCAACACCCCCTCCCATTGATCTTAAAGAATCGGAATACTAGATAGAGAAGGTTAGAACAAGTGAGCTTCGGAAAGGAAGAGTGATGTACTTGGTTTCCTGGAAGGGTTACGGTCCTGAAGACGATATATGGGAACCATATGAGAACTTGAAGGATGGAGGCTCTGAAATCGTTCGGAAATTCTATCTAGATAACCCTCGTAAACCACGGGACCCTGATATTATCTTATAAGGATTTTTTATTTTTTCCTATTTAGGCTTTAGGTTTTTGGAATTATCTCTCATGTATTTTTTTGTTTCCTACCTATATTTCTTATGCCATTTTCCGTCCCAGGGGTGCAAAGAGACATACGCAACTGTGTTTCGGTTGTTGTATATAAGGACTAGTCCTCAAGCCCCATCTATAGTTGTTAGTAGCAATACTGATTCTATTTGCATGATCAATTAGGTTCTTGTAGACAAGAACCTTAAGGGGGGAGGCACTGTCACAGGGTGACATCCAGCCCTACCATAGGTACTTGAGCTCCTATAGAACGACCCTAGATATCTATATGGACTCTAGGTACACTTATAGCAGTGTAGTGCAAGCTTTTCTAATACTTATTAATAAGAGATAAGTATATGAAACGGGTATGAACCTTGGAGTGGTATATAACCATTATAGATGGTTAAAACCCTTATGATACGCCCATAGACCCTTGAGGGAGCTACGGTTTAAGTTTCATAGGTATCTGATCAATGGTTCAATAGTTACACCTAGAACAATACGCTGACTATATGCACATATACTAGTTATACTGGCTGTTACCCTGAAGTCTTGGCGTTACCCTGAACTGAAGTTATTACCCTGAACTTTAGGAAAATAACTCGGTAAAAATAAATAAAATAATGAAGCCACGAGGGCGTACTTTAGACCAAAGTACGTCTGGTGACATTATAAGGGAGTGCGCCCTGAGCCAAGGCCAAAGATACGATTGAAATATAAAGTTCTCCGAAATTAATATTTCAAAGTTATATCTAGGCCTATTTACCACCCTGATTCCATTTCCGCAATCCATTTTATGATCGGAGTAATACTCGTTGAGTTATAAGACCTTTAGTAAGGTTAATTAAACCTGCGAGGAAGTTTATCTATTACTGATAACAACTCTACGAATAATATGAGCATCGAAACGAATTAACATTTTATGATCTTCTACGCATTGACGCCTATCCAATAATAATCTGTTTGTGACCCATGAGTCTTTATTAATAGAGTTATGGGCAGTTGAAAATTATTTTCGATGGACATTAGACACTATTAAGAAAAATACTACTACAAGCTCAAATAAGATGACTCTATGATACTGTTGAGTATTTATTCGATAGTATCGGGGATTGGTGTTATATTGGAAGTAGAATTTAGTTATCTTGGCTAAGTATTCTTTAATAGAATAAGTTGGCTTAAGCGAAGTATATGAAACCTACAGGCATAGGAATCTTCTCTATGTTCGGGCTAGTAACCTGTGACAATGAGCGCAGATTATGACTGCATTAACAAAGGTGTGGATGGCATAATACTTAGGAAGAAATTCCAAAGAGTGATGGGTAGGTGCGCATCCTCCAAAATATTTTATCAAAGAATATCTACCATCACCGCGCATTATAAATAGTGAGAGTAGTTCTTGGTTGAATCTAATTCTACTATCAAGAGAATTCGAAAGCAAGAGCACCTCGAGTACACGAAGCCTACCAAGTTCTAAGTCTAGTGAAACTTTATGTCTAATTGACATAGGATTTATTTTGTGTTGCGAAATAAGATCCATCGAGAGAGACTAAAGCGGAATTGAACTTTACTGCTATAGGATTATATTCTGTGTTGCGGAATAGATATCGTTGCGGCAGGATAAGTATGGCCATCCTATTTTATAGTCGCAAGAGCGCTATAAGGGTTAATAGGGCCTCCGTAACAGTATGGAGACTCCATAGTTTGCTAAAGAGGGTTGTTTTGGATAGGGACTCGGTGTTCATAAGTTCGTTCTGGATGGAAGTCATGTAGTTGCTAGGAGTTGAGTTAAATAAGTCCTTAACATATTACCCTTAGATGGATTGTCAAACTAAATAAGTCAACTAGATCCTAGAGCATTATATATGGATATATTACTATTGGGATCAGGATAACTAGGTCAAGTTACTTCCGTTTGCCGAGTTCTGTTATAATAATACTGTCCATTCTAGTACTAAATGCACTTCTTTTTACATAGTATATGACCAATACCCCGAAAGTAACTTCCAGAATACAACTGAGACCTCAACCGAATCCAACAACCCTGAGGTAGCTAAGACAGTCGAAACTCTAGATATAATGAAAAAGACTATGAGGGAAAACATAAAGGCAGTGCAAGCCTGTATGTTAAAATACTATAATCTTAAGGTAGAAAAGAAGGAACCAATATTTAAGGTAGAAGACTGGGTTATGGTTAATGCTAAAAATATTAAGACTAGGCATCTGACTAAGAAGCTTGACTACAAGCTTAAAGGGTACTTTCGAATCAAATGACTCATTAGTACTTATACTTATAAATTAGAACTTTCCTCGAGCATAGGCAAAACATACTCCATCTTCCATATTACTCTGTTAGAACCCAAGCACCTTAATATAATTGCTAGTAGACATTTGCCAACACCCCCTCCCATTGATCTCGAAGAATCAGAATACCAGATTGAGAAAGTTAGGACAAGTGAGCTTCGAAAAAGAAGAGTAATGTACTTGGTTTTTTAGAAGGGTTATAGTCCTGATGATGACATATGGGAACCATATAAGAACTTGAAGGATAGAGGCTCTAAAATCATTCGGAAATTCTATCTGGATAATTCTCATAAGCTATGGAACCCTGATGTTATCTTATGAGGATTTTTCATTTTTTCCTATTAGGCTTTAGATTTTTAAAATTATCTTTTATATATTTTTTGTTTTCTACCTATAATTGTTATACCATTTTCTGTCTCAAAGGTGCAATAAGATATACTCAGCTGTGTTTCAGTTGTTGTATATGAGGACTGGTCCTTAAGCCCCATCTATAGTTGTTAGTAGCAATACTGATTCTATTTGCATAATTAATTAGGTTCTTATAGACAAGAACCTTAAGGTGGGAGGCACTGTCACGGGGTGATATTCAGCCCTACTATAGGTACTTGGGCTCCTATAGAACAACCCTAGATATCCATATAGACCCTAGATATACTCATAGTAGTATAGTGTAAGCTTTCTTAATACTTATCCATAAGAGATAAGTATATGAAATGGGTTTGAACTTCGGAGTAGTATATAAGTACTATAAATAGTTAAGACCCTTATGGCACGCCCATAGACCCTTAAGGGAGCTACGATTTAAGTTTCATATATATCCAATCAATAGTTCAATAGTTACACCTAGATTAATATACTGACTATATGTATATATACTAGCTATTATCCTGAAGTCTTGATATTACTCTGAACTAAAGTTATTACCCTGAACTTTAGGAAAATAACTCGGTAAAAATAAATAAAATAATAAAGCTACGAGGGCGTACTTTAGACCAAAGTGTATCTAGTGATATTATAAATGAGTGTATTCTAAGCCAAACCTAAAGATACAGTTGAAATATAAAATTTTCCGAATTTAATATTTCAAAGTTACATCTAGGCTTATTCAGTACTTTGATTCCATTTTCACAATCCATTTTATAATCGGGATAATATCCGTAGAGTTATAAGACCTTTAGTAAGGTTAAATTAAAATCCATAAGGAAGTTTATCTATTATAAATAACAACTCTGTAAATAATATAGGCATCAAGATAAATTAAGATTCTATGATCTTCTATGTATTGATGCCTATCTAATGATAATCTATTTATAACCTACATGTCTTTATTAATTGAGTTATGAGCAGTTGAAAATTATTTTCAATGGATACTAGATACTATTACAAAAATACTACTGCAAGTTCAAATACAATGACTCTATAATACTGTTGGGTATTTACTTGATAGTATCGGAGATCGGCATTATATTGGAAGTAGAAACTAGTTATCTCAGCTAAGTATTCTTTGAATAGAATAAGTCGGTTTAAACAAAGTATATGAAACCTGCAGGCATAGGAATCTTCTCTACATTTGGGCTAGTAACCTGTAACAAGAAGTGTAGATTACAACTATGTTAATAAAGGTGTAGATAGCATAATACTTAGGAAAAAAATGCCGAAGAGTAATGGGTAGGTGCACATCCCCCAAAATATTTTATCAAAGAATATCTACCATTACTGCATATTATATATAGTAAGAGTAGTTCTCAGTTGAATCTAATTCTACTATTAAGAGTATTCAAAAGCAAGAGTACCTCGAGTACACAAAGCTTACAAAGTTCTAAATCTAGTTTACTTTATTTTTGACTGACGAAAGATTTATTTTATATTACGAAATAAGATCTGTTGGGAAGAATTAAGATAGATTAAACTTTACTATTATAGGATTTTATTCTATATTTCGGAATAAGTATTATTACGGTAGTGTGAGTACGGCCATCCTATTTTCTAGTCGCAAGAGTGCTATAAGAGTTAATAGGGCCCCCATGATAGGAACTTACTATCTTATATATATTTTTGAGGATATAGCACAGCCCTAGCATAATCTCTATTTCTTATAACTCATGTATTTCTTATGACTTATATATTTCCTATGACTTATAATTCCTATAACTTATATAGTACTGCCCTATGGCAAGTGCTATATTCTATATATTCTGAACTATCAAATATATTGTTAAACAAGTATAAAAGAAGCATGAATTTCCCTCTGGAATCTTTTCCTCAAACTACTTAGATAGATAACAACTGACTATAGATTAGCTAGTTAGCAAACAATCTAAGTAGAGATTATACCTATTAATTAACATTCCTAATAGAACTCCCCACCCTTACAACTACCCTTCTGAAGTAATCTTTTAACAGAACTAGTATATATATATATCTATTCTAATAGATATAGATTGTATAAACAGTACCAAATGACTACTGTCTAGTATTATTTATTACAACTACATATCCTTTTTCTGAGCATACTATATAACATAGATAACTATATCTTAGTTAGGCTCTTTTTCCTTCTTAGAGGAAGCATTAGACTTGGCTTTGGATTTAGTGATAGGCTTGATTTTAGCCTTTTACTTTAGCTTAAAGATTCAGTCTTTGAAGTTCTTGGACTTCTTCTTTATAGTTTTGGGAGTAAGAAATACCTTCTTCTTTGAACTAGTAGCCTATTTTTTTTGATGAAACTAGCTCTGTATATATGCCTCCCTTATCTTCTTATACTCTATCTAAGACCTAGTATTTGCAATTGTTTAGAAGTATATATTTATACTAGCGGGCATTTTATTGAGGATGTCCTTATCAGTATTGACTCGAACTATATGAGCTCTAGTCTCAAGTTGAATAGCTTTAATTAGGTACTCCTAGAGCTGTTCTTGTAGTAGCTCAACTATCAACTGATGAACCCTAGCTTAGGCAATAAAGTCCTTCATAGCTTTACTCTTCTCTTGGAACTCTTTTGTAAGGATGAGTTTTGCGTTCTACTGCTTATACTCATTCTAATGGGCATTAATAAATTCTTGTTTAAAAATATTAAATATGTCCCATTCTACCCATCTAGAGTTAGGGTCTAGTGTTTACTTATATTGGTTAGCATAATATGTCACGAGGTGACATCCAGCCCTACCATAAGTACTTGAGCTTCTATAGAACGACTCTAGATATCCACATGGACTCTAGGTACACTCATAGTAGTGTAGTGCAAGCTTTTCTAATACTTATCTATAAGAGATAAGTATATAAAATGGGTCTGAACCTCAGAGTGGTATATAACTATCATGGATAGTTAAGACCCTTATGACATGCCCATAGACTCTTGAGGGAGCTACGGTTTAAGTTTCATAAGTATCTGATCAATGGTTCAATAGTTACACCTAGAACAATACGCTGACTATATGCACATATACTAGCTATACTGGCTGTTACCCTGAAGTCTTAGCATTACCCTGAACTGAAGTTATTACCCTGAACTTTAGGAAAATAACTCAGTAAAAATAAATAAAATAATGAAGCTACGAGGGCATACTTTAGATCAAAGTGCATCCGGTGATATTATAAGGGAGTGCACTCTGAGCTAAGGCCAAAGATAGGCTTGAAATATAAAGTTCTCCGAATTGAATATTTCAAAGTTATATTTAGGTCTATTCACCGCTCTGATTCCATTTCCACAATCCATCTTATGATCAGAGTAATACCCGTGGAGTTATAAGACCTTTAGTAAGGTTAATTAAATCTACAAGGATGTT
>WHUY01000288.1:0-17544 GCA_015179035.1 Tirmania nivea
ACTTCCTACTATCATCTGCATTTCTAACAGGCAGGTTTCTGAGTATGAAAGGTGACCAATAGTTTATAATCTATAAAGATAGTGAACTTGTGACCTCTGAGTAGTACTTCAAAAAATTTTAATGAGTTAATAATTGCCAATAATTCCTTTTGAAAGGTTAGATAGTTTAATTGAGCTGAATTAAATTTTTTAGAGTGAAAATACAATAGTCTGATATAGGTGAGGGGGCCTTGACTAATTCAAGATCCTAGACCTATATCACTAGTATCACAAATTAAATATTTAGGTTTGGTAGATACATTATTCCAGGGTTTTAAAATATAAGGAAAATTCACTAGTTCTTTCAGTTTTTTAAATGCTGCATTATACATATCCATCCATTCCTATTTTTTAGTCTCTCCTTATAATTCTAATAGTGTGCTTATGTAAGATGCCAAGCCAGAAATAAAACGACTAAGATAATTAATAATTCCAAGAAAACCTTGGAGGTCTTTCTTCTTTTTAGGAGTAGAAAAGGTTAATATTGTTGTTCCCTTTAAAAGATCAATGTGTAATCTATCTGAAGCTAAAATATAACCTAAGATTTCTAATCTGTCTATAAAGAATTAACATTTACTTATTTTTAGAAAGAGTCCTTCATCTTCTAAGTATTGTAATACTATTATGAGAGTAGTAACATGCTGTTTATAGGTCTCAGTAAAGATAATAATATTATCAATATAGACTATTAAATCCTTGTAGAGCCTATTCTTAAATACTTCATATATTGCTCAGACCATAGTAGTTAGTACATTACGGTCTCTTTGTTATATAACTCTACTTTTATAATATCCTAAGTACATCAAGAATATAGAGTGTTTTTCTGATTCTAGATCAATTCTGATATTATGGTATCCATCTACTAGGTCTAACTTTGACTAAACGGGATTTGCTACTACTAGTTTAATTAATTCATTAATATTTAGTAGTGGTATATAGTCTGGTTCAACTGTGAGATTGCAGTTTCAACAGTCGTTAATAAATTTGGCTTCTTTTAATTTATCTTTTTTAGGGATGGTAAACATAGTAACTATAGTAGTATCATTTTCTACTTAGTAGATTTGTCCTATCTTCTCATCTCTAGTAATTCTGTCATAGATTTGTTATCTGAATTAGTAGCCTAATGGTCTCCATTGTGGTATCCATATTGCTCCAGGTTTTAGTTTGATGTAGTAGTTTATTTTTCTAAGAGGTAATAAGTCCTGTAGCATTTCTTTTGGAAATAATTTAGCAAATTCTATTATTAGATTAAATTGCTTTTGCAAAAATGAGATTGCGGTAATAATATCTGCTCCTATGTCAGTATCTTCTATATCGCTAATAGTGTCCCAATTGTCTGATTTACTATAATCTGTAACTGTCTCACAAGTTACTTCTAAGTATGTAGTTCTAATTTTAGTTTCGGTAGTTCTAGAACTTTTCTACATTTTCAAGGGAAAATGAGTAATATTTTTAGGCTAGATAGTAACTGGTTCCTGACCAGCAGAGATAATAGTATAAACCTTGGTAAGTGCAAGTTCTCCAAGAATTATATCCCAATTATTGAGGTATATTATATAGAAAATATATTCTTCTATATATCTTATCCCATCTAACTTAATTGTATATATCTTATCAATTGTTGCCTTAGATCCTTTCATAGCTATACTTAAAGATATTTTCTCAATACTCTTTGTTGGTATTTCGTATAAGTGTACAAATATAGAGTTAATCAAATCTCCTCCTTTGGTTTGAAGATCTATCAATGCCAGAGCTAGTTGATCGTTCACTCTAATATAAACGTTATTGTAGTCTATTAGTTATGTCAACAAGGGTCATTCCTTGATTTTATCCTTGTTAATTTTTGATATAGTAGTTGTGGCGAAATTCTATACTACGGTTTATAAGGGTACCTTATTCTGTTGCTTCTTATAATCCTTGTAAGAATATCTAGGGTTCCAATACTATAGATATTTCTTATCTCTTATCAATTATATCCTTATCTTATTATCTAATTTTTTTGTGATGGTATCCCAATCAGATTCCTTTTATTTGTCATGATTAGTTTTGAAAGAGGATTTATTACTATTGCTATAGTTTGTTCCTTGTTGATTGTAGTCTTTTTGTTGATTTCAGTCTTGATTAGTTGATTTTCGATTTTATCGATGGAGTCCAGTTAGTGTATATGGTAAGACAATTTCCTTCTTTAATACTTCATATGACTCTGCTTGATGCACGAATTAATCATATATCTATTCATTTTTGATTAATGGAATTAATATTGCTGATATATATGTAAGTAGATAATTAAGAAACTTCCTTCTTTTGACTTCTTCTAATATTAATTATTTACCCTTAGTATCAATCAATTTAATCTGCATTTCGGTAAGCCAGTTGATAAATTGTTTGATACCTATATGTTGTCTATCCTTATAAGGTGTGGCAGTTTCCCATTGCTTCCACAAAATATCTTTACTAGTGGACGGTATCAGAAAATCTCTGAGTACTATTATAAAGCCAAAGAATTTTGCCTTCTTCCCTTTATCTCTTAGATATTGATTATAGGTTGTGAGCGCTATGAAGGTATTCCTAACCTAACGGAGAGGACATACACTGTGTGACCGGTGAGAAGACCAGCAAGAGCGAGAGGGAGAGAATAATAATAGGGTCAACGATATGTGAAGAAGATAAAAACCGTAATATTCTATGTCTCAATCGTATGTACGTGCCAATACGTACAAAGCATTTCCATTTAAGCTGAAGTCCGCAAATTCTTTTTTTTTTTTTTTTCAACAACAACACACGAAGCACTTTTAAACGAACGAACAGCACTAAGACCTCCTGCCAAACTGACAGTCGTGCCGATACTGGCACGACTCTCACGGGTCCCACATCCGTTTTCCCACACTAACGACAGTCGGTGAACAACGTCATTCTGACCTTAGCTCTGCACACATGCCTTACTATTAAGCGAACGAAAGCACAAACTAACAAGTGCGCACTCTCCATCACCACCATATCCGTCCCCACTTTCAAAAGTTGACGTCCTCGTCAACATCCCCGCCCCTCATACAACTCACAAAAACACGTAGAAGAAACCGATGAAAATCTCCACAGTCTACTCTTCCATTATCCCTTCCTATAGTAGGTCTTCTCCTCCAGTGAATCCTTTCCCTTTCACATAACCGAGTTCAGCAAGGTACCGTTTTCCCTTCTGAACAACCGAGTTTAGCATGGTACCGACAGACTCATTGGGGCTATAACCTCTTCTATAGTGGGTCCTTCTCCGCCAGTGAATCCTTTCCCTTTCACATAACCGAGTTCAGCAAGGTACCGTTTTCCCTTCTGAACAACCGAGTTTAGTAAGGTACCGTGAGATTCATTGGGGCTGTAACCTCTTCTATAGCGGGTCCTGCTCCTCCAGTGAATCCTTTCCCTTTCACATAACCGAGTTCAGCAAGGTACCGTTTTCCCTTCTGAACAACCCAGTTTAGTAAGGTACCGTGGGACTCATTGGGGCTATAACCTCTTCTATAGTGGGTATATCCGAGTATGTTCCTATGCGAGACTTCATGTACGAGTGTTCCAGTCCGAGTGCGAGTTCCCAATGCGAGTGCGAGTATCCCAGTGCAAGTGCGAGCGTCCGGGTGCAAGTCAGTGTCCCTCGAGCGAGTGTATCCCTCTCTATCCGAGCGTGTCCCTTCATGCGAGCGTGTCCATTCCATGCAAGCGAGTCCTTCCATGTGAGCGTTCCGTCTCCATACGAGCGTGTCCCTTCATGCGAGCGTGTCCGTTCCAATGCGAGCGAGTCCGTACCTCTATGCGAGTGTATCTCTCCATGCGAGCGTGTCCGTCCCATGCGAGCGTTCCCTTCAATGCGAGCGTATCCCTCCATGCGAGCGTCTCCCTCCATGCGAGCGAGTCCGTCTTCATGCGAGCGTGTCCATTCCATGCAAGCGAGTCCTTCCATGTGAGCGTTCCGTCTCCATGCGAGCGTGTCCCTTCATGCGAGTGTGTCCGTCCCATGCGAGCGTGTGAGCGAGTTCCTCCATGCGAGCGTGTCCCTTCATGCGAGCGTGTCCATTCCATGGGAGCGTGTCCCTCTATGCGACCGTGTCCCTCCCATGCAAGCGTGTCCCTCCATGCGAGCGTGTCCCTCCATGCGAGCGTGTCCGTTCCGACGCGAGCGTGTCCGTCGTTGCGAGCGTGTCCGTCGTTGCGAGCGTGTCCGTCGTTGCGAGCGTGTCCGTCCCAATGCGAGCGAGTCCGTCCATGCGAGCGAGTCCCTTCAATGCGAGCGTTCCATCTATATGCGAGCGTGTCCCTCCATGCGAGCGTGTGAGCGAGTCCCTCCATGCGAGCGTGTCCGTCCCATGCGAGCGAGTCCTTCCATGCGAGCGAGTCTATCTTCATGCGAGGGTATCCCTCCTTGCAAGCGAGTCCCTCCATGCGAGCGTGTCCGTCCCATGTGTGCGAGTTCCCAGTACGAGTGCGAGTTTCCAGTGCGAGTGCGAGTGTCCCAGGGCGAGTGCGAGCGTTCCAGTACGAGTGCGAGTGTCCGAGTGCAAGTCAGTGTCCCTCGAGCGAGTGTATCCCTCTCCATGCGAGCGTGTCCGTCCCAATGCGAGCGTGTCCCTCAATGCGAGCGAGTCTATCCTCATGCGAGCGTGTCCCTCCATGCGCGCGTACCTCCATGTGAGCCTGTCCGTTCCAATGCGAGCGTTTCCCTCCATGCGAGCGAGTCCCTCCATGCGAGCATTTCCCTCCATATAAGCGTGTCCGTCCATGCGAGCGTGTCCCTCCATGTGAGCCTACCTCCATGCGAGCGTGCCCCTCCATGCGAGCGTGTCCCTCCATGCGAGCGTGCCCCTCCTTGCGAGCGTGTCCCTCCATGTGAGCCTACCTCCATGCGAGCGTGCCCCTCCATGCGAGCGTGTCCCTCCATGCGAGCGTGCCCCTCCTTTTAAAAGTTGACGTCCTCGTCAACTCACTTCATTCCCATATTCATAAAAACAAAAAGGAAAATGAAAAAAGAATAAAAACAATGCATTGTAACCCACAAGAACTATAAGTAAAACCTAATAACCACTTAAATATAAGACGAAAGGAAAAACCCAAATCTTATCCCACTAGTACTACACACATAAGAAAATAAAAGAAAAAACCGAAAGAAGGTAAACCTAGTCCTCCTCCTCATTATTTTCCTCTTCATCTTCTTGCTCTTTATCATCATCGTTCTCTTCTTCCTCATGCTCCTCCAGCGAGATGGTGTTGGTTTTCGTCAGTGCGGGTGGCGGCATTACGTTTCTGGGAACGGAACGAACCGTGAGGCACTCGCCGTTTAACACCATGTTGAGGCAGCGGATTATCCTAGCGTCTGGCAGGATTTCGTAACTGTCCTCATCCATCCCCTCCCATTCGTACAGGAGGTCTCGGATTTTGTTCGCTACCGTGAGATCCTCCACCACTTTGGGTTCCAGCTTGGCGTATTTCTCTGGAGTTGGATTGTCCAGAAGATCGAGAATTTCACCATCGCACTGGGTATCATTCGTGCGTTCGATATGATATCAGCAGTAGGCCGGAATATTGAGGTCTGGAGATGGTGACCTTATCCTTTGCCTTTTTGCCGGTCTGATAGCTTTCGCCTTTGCTCGTGCGACCCTTGCTGATCTTCTTGGTGGTGGTGGTGATGGTGATGAGTGGAGGGGGTTTCCCATTCAAGTGCTGCCTGCAGCTACTTCATTGTCCTCCGAGAGACTCCCGTCTCGTTCCTTTGCCTTTACATTCACCAACATTAACACCACATTTTCTCTTCCTATCCTCTATCTAATCAAGACTATGAGAGCATTATACTTAGGATAATATTTATGTTCGTCAAAGGAGAGATTTGGTAAGAGATCATCCTGCTCGAGTATCCACTTGAGATCCTTCACCATTACCCATTATTCTTTGTTCATCCTGAGCGTATCGATGCGCGTTTGGATCTCTGTACGGAGGCGTAGGAGGATGTCTGTCAGTAAGTCAAGGCCCTTGTCGAAAGAAAGTACCACAGAAACCTGCGCACACATCCTGGTGAATTCAATGGAAGGCCAAGGTAGGTATACTTCCCCGAAATTTTTTGTCCAACTGGGGCCCTAATACTTCTTGGTTAGATATTGTTGTTTTGCCGTTTTACAATGGCGGACTTGTAAATCCTCCTCAGTCATTCAAGCTCATCATATTGAAGCTTATCCTTGGCTTCCTCTCTTATTACTCCCCAGGATGCCAATACACTATCTGTAGCCTGTTCAATGATTTGCATTTAAGTATCGGCTAGCACTCCGACTCTTTCCTTAGCTTCCCAAATCATCCAACCGATGCTCTTAAGAAATCTCCATTAGTTCTTGTCATTTGGGATCAAAAACAAAATTTCGGTGAATTGTATTTTGATATAGTTCTCGTTAGCCATGAGATCGATGAATTTTTCCTTGTTCTCTACTCAGTCAAGGTTTCTGTCTAGAGTTCTTTCTGCAAGGGTCCGTATATGTCATGTCACAGACTATATCTTTTGTATCGTCTGAGGTGGTAATATTGAATAAGTCAGTATTATTACAGAAGGTATTGCTTCCCCCTTCCTTGCTCCTAAGTCTGATTACAATACTTCTGATGATCCTACCATTAGTACGATACTGATATGCGGGAAGTGATTGAATGGTTAGTAGTAGTAATAGTAGTCATAGTAGTCGTAGTTCTAGTATTCTGATTGCACTAGAATGTAGTAGCTGCTACTACTCCTTTTATATCAAATAAGGCCATGGCTAATAAAGGGTTTGTTACTTGAGTCATGCATGCTTAACCCAAAAGAATACAATCGAAGCAATCCGCAGGAATAAATTCATTCTTGTATTTCATCTTCACTATCTACTTCTTCTTATTGTGGCTCGTATTCTTCACAATCTACCCTAGTTCATGGGTAGAACCTCTTCAGCCTTTCTTCTGGGTATGGTAGCTTCATTTGGGTACCATCTAGTTCTTCGAACATATAGGTACCCTGATCTTTACGCAATGCCCTGATTTGATATGGACCCAACCATCGATTATCCAGCTTCTTAGACCACTGCTTTGTCAATACCAAATTATACAGCAAAACTAAGTCCCTAACATCTAGTTCCTTCTTCCTCTACTATCGATTGCGATCAAAAAATTTTTTATTAGCCTGTCGATTTACGACTATTCTTTCTGCAGCAATATCCAAATTCTCCTTCCTTCTTTCTAGCTGCTTAGTACGATTTACTAATAGCTGTTCTCTTATTCCAATACGATTCCAATCTACCATCGCCCATAATACAGCTGTGAGCTCAATTGGTAAAACATATTCCTAGCCAAAAACAAGCGTAAAAGGCGGGTAGCCAGTAGAAATATAGGTGGTTATACGATCAGTCTACAATACAAATAGTAAATTTTTTGTCCAGTTCTTACTAAGTTTAGTGAGTATATTAATAATCTACTGGTACCTTCATTCAACCAGTGCATTTGACTATGAATAGTAAGCCACAATAGCTATATTAATAATATTAAACTAATGAAGGATTTTCTACACTTGGCCTTTATTTTCAGAACTATTGTCATATACAATTTATATAAGTACTTCAAATTAGGTAATCTACTCTAATACAAAGGCTACTACTATTTTAGTGTTTGCACTTCGAATCGCTTTCCCTTTTATCCACCCAGTTAAATTATCTCACATAACAACAATATATCTACATCCAGCATCCTTGGGCATATGGATAATATCCAGTCCTACCTTTCTCCACATTGCACTATAGAGTATCGGGTATAATTCTTCGTCAAACTGATTCGGTTATCTATGCTGACACCTATCGCATGTCCGATCATAGTCTCGTACATCCTGATACAGATTCACCCACCAATATTATAGTTTGACCTTTTTGTATATTCTAGTTCTTCCTCGATGTCCACTCTCATCATGCAATTCCTGTAGAATTTATTGTTTTTCTCTTTCTTCCTAAATAACTCGCACTGGTGGAAGATTCCTTTTCATACGTCGATACAAATATCTATCTCGAATCAGATACTGAGTCACTTAGTGCCTAATCTTTCGAAACTCCCTATCTGAAATATCCTGTGGTCAGCACATCGTAGTAAGATAGGCAATAATGTCACTGTACTATTCCGCTTCTGTTGCTAAGATTTGTGGTAGTAATATACATGTCGGTGACCCTTCCAAGTGAACAAGTTCTGTATTTATAGCTTCTAAGTTGGCGTCAAGAGTAGTATCGAACTCTTCGGAAGCCATCTCTTCTGGAGAATTCTTTCCCCTTTCCCTCTGTGATAAGCCATCAGGTCCTCAATACTTTACCCTAGACATATACTTCATGTCGAAATCAAATAGTCGTATGCATGCTAGCCACCTGTTAATGACTGAGCCAGGTAAATCTAATGTGAGTTGATTAAGCTAATGCACTAATATTTATACATATATTTCAACTAAAAATTATACACCATAGAGATAGTTGCGTATTTTCTTCAATACCTTTAGTAACCCATGGCATTCCTGTTAGGGGCGAGCTAGTGATAACAGTGATATCTGTCGGAATATCGGTATATGGGGCCTACGAGGGCACAATCACTAGGCTCGGGCCTAACTGGGCCAAAGGTGCAAAGAATATAGACTTATTCATTCGATAAAGTAAAATAACCCAGCAATATAAGACTTCGCTCGAGTCTTAGAGAACAACAACTAGATACAGGAATATGCATGTATATATAGGAAAAGCAGGGCTAACTTCAGGCCACCTACCATCGGGTGCCACCAGCCCGGTCTGCATAATCTTAGCCATAACATTACTCCCCCTCTGCTAGAGGGAGTCCCGACCGACTAACTTCACCAACCCTGATATTGATCATCTACTTTCAATGCTCACATATGTTGGCCTGCTACCTATTCTGACACAGTGATAGACCTACTCCGACACGGAGATAGATACCTCAATGGTATTGCCTGCTTGATGCTCATGTAACTGGGCATACTGCCTACTCCGACCCGGAGATAGACGCCACAACGGTTATTATATAAGTAGTACTCACGTAACTGGGCATACTACCTATTCCGACCTGGACATAGACACCACAACGGTTATTGTATATCTTATAGGGTGGTTCAAAAGGACGAGGTATTCTCTCAAACATAGTGGCATCATGTCAGTACTTAAACATCAGACCGAGCGGCTTCACAACTTGCCATCAATCCGCTTTCTGTAATATGGGTCAACCGACCCGGAGTATCTCAAACATGAGGTGTATCATATATATAGATCATAGATCCATCGTATCTTGATAGGGGGGGGTATCCCACATACCATTGCTATTAAAAACCTCTGTGCGGTCAAAACCCTGTAGGAAAAATGCCGCGACAGTAGGAAAAGGTTCAATGCATACCTTCCCAGCTGTCCAACCCGACCTGCCAGTGCAAGGGGGGGGTCTTGTTTATTTGTACGCTCATGGTGCTCGTTGAGCTCGCTATGCTCGTTGCACAGTGGTCATCCTCGGTGCGCTCGTTGCGATGTTCGTGGTTGAGCTGTTCAAGCTCTTGTGTGGCTGCACTCGTTGTGTGGGTTGCACTCGTTGTGCGGGTTACACTCGTTGTGCGGGTTACACTCGTTGTGCGGGTTGCACTCGTTGTGTGGTTCGTGGGCTCATTTAGGTTATAGAGCTTAGTCGGAGGTTTAAAGCTCGCTCAGCTCATTGCGCTCGTTGCGCTCATAGCGGTGTTCAGGCTCGTAGCGCTGTTCGTAGGTAAGCTGGTTAAGCTCGTGCTTGTTGCACTACTTGTGCTCATTGCTTCTGTCAGAGATTGTGTTTACGACATGCAAATGATTAGCAATATGCTCCAAATCAGTCAAAATAGCAAATGGAGGGGTTAAATAATATTTCCAATGTCGCTCATATAGCCAAATAATCCACCGACACTTTAGCCATATTCCGGCTGTCCGACAGTGTTGACAGCGAGGGAGGGGTGATTAGCCAGAATCACCAGTCCCTTTGATCGAAGCGAAGTAATATTAGGGGCGAGCTAGTGATAACGGTGATATTTGTCGGAATATCGGTATATGGGGCCTACGAGGGCACAATCACTAGGCTCGAGCCTAACTGGGCCAAAGATGCGAAGAATATAGACTTATTCATTCGATAAAGTAAAGTAACCCAGTGATACAAGACTTTGCTCGAGTCTTAGAGAACAATAACTAGATACAGGAATGTGCGTGTATATATAGGAAAAGCGGGGCTAACTTCAGGCCACCCACCATCGGGTGCTACCGGTCCGGTCTGCATAATCTTAGCTATAACAATTCTAGCTTTCCCGAGTTATATCCCTTCTCTGCTCCTTTCCAGACTCCATTTTCATATCTCGAAGGATGCCTTTTCTGCTCATCTCCTACCTCAGCTTGTTGTAGAATAGCTCCCCATCCCAATAATGAAGAGTCTACTGAAAGAATGATTCTGCCTTGTCCAGGCTCATAATTAATTGGCTTCAACACTAGGGGACTTGTTAATTTCTCTTTTAGTATCTCCATTGCCTTTTCTTGCTCTTGCCCCTAAATAAATTCCTTCTTACTTCTCATCAGCCTATATAGAGGTTCCGCTATCCACATAAACTTTTCAACTCCAATTCTATAATATACACAAGTTCCCAAAAATGCCTTAATCTCAGTTACATTTCGACATGGAGGCCAATCTATAATCTTGCAGACTTTTTCTTGCACTGGAGTCCTACCTTCGAACCTACAGATAAAAGAGACAAGCTTTAGTCCATCCTTTAAAAACTTACTCTTTTCTCTGGCTATGGTAGCTCCCGCTCTCTCTAGGTCCACTAATATCTGATCAATAGTATAAATTGCCTCTAATACAAATCACCTAATACTAGGAATAATCTCTTTAAAAGTCCCATCTCCTAATAAATATTTACTCCGTGAACCAGCTTTTGATGCAATATCATCAACGAACAGTACTGCTAACTCATGCCCAATTTTCACCTTAATAGCCTTCTGAATAACTTAATCAAATACTTGAACTCTATTAGTATATCCTTACAGCAAAGTTATTATATGTAATAATCCAAAAGGCATCATAAAAGCAGTTAAATTATAAGACTCTTCAGCCAATGTACACTAATCATAACCTGAAAACAAATCCATTAATGAAACTAAAGGGTACCCTAAAAAGTCTTCACTAAATTTATCAACATTAGGTAGCAGAGATGCATCTTTAATCATAACCATATTTAGATGAATTACGGCATTGATTAGTTGGTACCTTCTGTTTTTCTTCTTCACCAAAAACCATCAGTTTCAATATAGACCGAAACTATACTCTAAGGCGCTACAGCTCATTTTATCTTCACAGATCTTGACTACTTCTGGAAGTAATATCCTAAGTATATGAAATCCTGGAACTTGCCATAGCTTATGTGGAACAGTCGGTATGTAATACAGGGATTCAACCTCTGCCATGAAAACTCCTTTTTAGGTAAAATCAAATACTATTACTGCTTCTCTATTGAATAAGACCTCTAGTAAAACCTCTCTTTCTTGTGCCAAGATGGTATCCCTAATTTGAAGGTATGATACTCTTTCCTTTATCAATTGTGAGCGCTTCAGAAAATCGGAAAACTTCGGTATAAGCCAGCCATCTCAATATAAGATAAGATCGACTTAAAAATCGAGAGTCATACCAGTATTGACATGATTATCAAACAAAAATCGTTCCCACTTGAGGTATTTCTCTTGCCAATCCTTATTGCCAGCCAGTTTTCCTTTATCTGTATGAGGTTTATTTACTGGTCTTATTTTGTCCGCTTTTCTTTTATACAATATTTGACTTCTCACTTTCAAACATTCTCTCTCTCTTGCTGCTTGATCCAATTTATTTAAAATACTAGAAAACAAACTTTTATTACAAAACTCATGAATATCTTCTTCATTAATACCAAATCCATCTTCTTCATTAACGCCAAATCCAAAGTCCCTATACTCACCTTCCATCTCACCTTTTCCTCTCATACCCGGCCTTACTGTAAAGTCAATGATCCCTAAGCAGTTTATTGACTTATGCCATTTTCCTTCACGGTCATAAATTTTACTTCATCCCTATTTCACCCGTAGTTGGTAAGGACTACACAAAATATTACCTCATCGTCGTAGATTCCTGTGATTGTGATATAGGAGTTTCTGTCCTCTCGGTTATCCTCTTTTAGCCAGATAAATCTCACACAAGGCCGGCCCAAGATTATCTCCTTTATCAAATTAGCTATCACAAAGAATCTCCCGTAAGTAATAACTCCTCCAATTATAACGGTTACCTGGTGACATACTCCCACCACCTAGGTACTATGTCTCGTAGTTTCCCCAACTGACCAATTGACCTTAATGTCGATCGAAACATTATACTCCCTGATGATATCTTCTCTCAATAGATTGTTACGAATCGTTCTCGGAGAATCACCTGCGACGCGGGTGAAGTATTTTATCTGGCACTCTAGTGAGTGGTTACACAGGCATCACACTCGTAGGGGTATTACGTGTGTGATCGAGGTAGCGGGAGACTTGGGCGAAACCTGAGTCGACAAGGAATGGAGGAGCGGGGTAGTCTGGACTACACTCAAGTAGGGGGTGAACGGGATATTATTTCTAGGTACAAGGAGGAGAACAAGTTGTTGTGTAAAGAAGGAAATACATAGCAGAAATCAGCCCTTTTTATAGACAATTCGGTTTCCTTCTTGAGAGTCATGCCACTGACTGGCATGACTGTCAAAGTATCCCAATTCGAGTCATAACGGAAGGACGCACAAGCAATACTCGAGAGGCGTACTAATAAGGTTCCTGGAGTGCAAATTCTTCAACACTAATGAGAAGGGTCATAGGAAAATAGTGAATAAGGGTAGTGCAAGAGGATCGATTTCTTATTTGAGAGTCGTGCCAGTACTGGCATGACTCTCGCGGTTCAAGGGAAGTGAGGGTATCCGACTAGACTATTCTAGTCGATTCCCTAGTTAAGTGAGTACTTAGTTTGGACTTCCGGGATGTGGTTGGTAGCCGAACTAGTCCAGAACAGGGATCGGGTGCGAGAATGATCGACGAGCGTCGGTTCCAGGGAATTGGGTCTTGGCTAGTGTGCTTATACCGGCAAGTATGCAGGTTGCCGATATGCGACAGGGGCCGGGGATTGACAAGGTTGGGTTTGTAACAGTAGCCCCCTCTCTAAGGACGAGCTCCTGCAAGTCATGGTCGAAGTGTTTAGTTCTACTTATTTTGATAGAGTTCGAGGTCGGGGTTTTGAGGGGTACAAAGTATGGAACTTTTTCACAGCGCTAGGTGTGTTCAAAAACAAGGCAGCGGGTTCCCAGGTAAGTTCATCATAACATACCTATCGGGCGAGATATTCAAGGGATCGACCTCGGAAGCGCGAGTCAACTATTTCGTTGACTTCCCACTCGGGTTCATCTTCGATGATAACAAGAGGTGGGGGTGGCTGAGTTTGGCCAGGCAGGGGGTCCGTAGAGGCGGGTTCAAGGAGCGAAATATGGAAAACAGGGTGGATTTTCATCGAGGCAAGGAGATCAAGCTTATAAGCATGAGACGAGATCTTCTGGATGATTCGAAACTTACCGAGTTTCTTGAAATCCAACTTAGTCGAGGGGCGTATTGTCTTGACATGCCGGCGGAGGAGCCATACTTCATCGCCGACGTCTAGCTTAGGTAGGGGAATGCGAGACTTGTTAGCTTATTCTGAGTAGGTTGCCTGAGCCCAGATCATTTCGGATCTGAGATGAGCATCGAGTTCTGCAAGACGGTCTGCATATTCCTTAATGACGGCGGGTGCTGGAAGTTTTACTGTAGGGTTCGGGTTGATCTGATAGCGAGGGTTCTCGCCATACATAGCTTGAAAGGGCGTGATGCCAAAGGTGGTAGACAGGGTGTTGTTGTACGAGAATTCGGCTATGGTGATTAGTTCAGACCAGTTATCTTATTGGTAATTACAGTAGGCTCGTAAATATTGTTCCATAATTGCATTGATTCTCTCAGTTTGGCCATCAGTTTGGGGGTGGAAGGCGGTAGAAACCTTTTGCTGAATACCAATAAGCGATGTGAGGGAACGAATGAATTCGGAGACAAATTGGGTACCATGGTTGGAGACAATTGAATCAGGAATTCCATGAAGTCAGAAGATATTATCAAAAAAGACCTTGGCAATCTGTTTGGAAGTGACATCAGTTGTAGTAAGAATATAGTGAGCCATCTTGGAAAGTCGATCAACTACTACGAGTAAGGCATCAAATCCTTTAGAGATAGGGAGTCCTGTGACAAGGTCAAGGGAAACGGATGACCATTTCTGAAAGGGGACTTGCAGGGGTTTCAGGAGGCCATAAGGGGCATGACAAGCAGGCTTAATCCGGGCACATGTATCGCAGTTTTGGATGTATTGAGCGATAGTTTGGCGCATTTTTGGCCACCAGTAGTCCCGTGAAACAAGCTCATAAGTTGCTGCGAGACCAGGATGTCCAGTAGCGGGGTGATCATGATAGTTGTGAAGGATTCGGAGATGAATATCTGGTAAGTTAGGAACATAGACAAGATCGTTGACGAGGATAAGTCCATCGGAGATCTTGCACTCGGATAAAAGGACCACGGAGTGTTTCTTGACCTTTGTCTTAAGAGCAAGAATAATTTCTTTAGCGAGTTTGTCAGATTTCAGGGCAGCGAGAATATCCTCATTATTTGCAACCGAAGCTGCAGAAAGGGAGAATTTTTCAGGGGGTATAAGGGCTTCATCAGGAACGAATTTAGTTTGCCGCTCGTGCCTCAGGCGCCATAGGCGCCTTGAGAGGCAAACTGACAATCCCTTAGACTTAGTTCCCGATAGGTGGCCTCCGGACGCCACCCCTCCTGTCTCCGTGTCCTGACGCCTGTTCTACCCCCAGACGCCAGGTGTCTACTTCCGCCCTCCTTGATGTCCGCATATCTTCCTGGCACCTCCTAGTGCCTCTATTCTTATATCTATTTTGCTGACGCCTCTGACATCTAGTCTGCCTCTAGATTCCAGGCGTCTACTTCTGCCCTCCTTAATGTCGCTTCATGTTCCTGAACCTCGTGACGCCTCTATTTTTATATGTGTAGTTTTGATGCCCCTAATTTTGCTTTCCTTCATTCTTCGTTATGTTCTTTTATACTGGCGTCCTGATGTCCGCTTCTATATTATATTCCTTCCCGATTCCTCGAATCCTGATCAGCTCCTTCCGTTGCCCTCCAGAGATCCCTATTTCTCCCTTCACAGTATTCTGCGTTGAGATACTGTACCATTTCAGGCTCCTCGCTATACCATTTCCGCCTTTTCACGTTCTATACTCGATCCACTTTTCGTAATCCTTATTTAACTCTATAATATCTCCTAAGAATCCGTATATTGCCGTACCTCCGTGATCCCCTATTATCCCCATGTAGCCCAAAGGCTTATGATCCTCGTCCATAATAATATAACATCCCATTGCCAACCTCCCACGCAATCCTTCATATCATACATGGACCCAAAACTGCAATACATATAATACTCAAACCTTCCCTAGAAATATCCAACCTCAAAATACGTACCTTGAATCTAAGAGCTAAGCTTAAACCAACCTCCCCCCCGCACCCCCTCACAGTCCATCACAATCGAAACCTTAAACCAAAACGAAACACATGGTATACATCCCCCTTAATCCTTCTCCGCCTCACTTATTCATTATCCTCCGCCCCACTCATTTCATTCTCCTCTACCCCGCTGATTCCACCCTCTTCCGTCCCACTATCATTCTCAGCATTGTTCTCCTCACCACCACTGCCATCCTCTTCCTCTTCTATGTATGTTGGCTCATTGCCCTCCCAAGTATCCTCCTCCGTCGTACTTCCAGAGTCGTCCGCGTCCCGTCCTCCTTCACTTGAGTTAAGACCAGCACTCCTCAGATCCGCGGCAAGCTGTCTTGCAAACTCTTCTACCTCCTCCGAGTCCACCTCATAGGCCGTATCCTGCTGCCACCTCACCTTCTTTCCACTGTGTTGACCCTTTTTCACTATCTCGGACTGCGTCACTTTGATAATCATCTCTTGGACGCTTGTTGGGTATAGCCGCCATTGATCCAGCAGCCTCTTATAGACATCTACCACACGTTAGCATTCCGAATCAGTTTAACCACCGCCCACTACGTACCACTGCAATTAATATAGCTAAATTCTGTCGTCATTTCACATTCCCCGCTTTCCCAGGCGCTGAGGGCATGGTATAGGGCGGTGAAGATTAAACACATAAAGGGACCACTTATGTTCTTAATGAACCCGCTGTCGACATTCCCGAGTTTCTTCTTGCCATTGAAATAGTGATAATAGATAAGATCAACTCCTTCCTGTGCGCGAAACCGATAACTACAACTCTAGACAATAACGCCAAGTCAGCCCCTGCAAGCACCCTAGCAGATCGTTTAATATACCTTGCGAACACTCTCCGCACACGTAAACCGATCTCTTTTCAAAAGCCGGCCAACGTGGTCTCGGATGTATTCCTTCGACGTATTCCGGTCAAATTGATACAAGAATGCAATATTCTTCTTTGCGTCTGATACCAGGTGTGACCGTGTCCGCGATTGCACACTCCGAAGCTGTTACCCTACTCTCAGTTGTCTACCTCACGACAAATAAGATAATGGGGCTTACATATGCATCAATCTTGTTGTCGCGGGCATGATCGTTCTGATAGTCTCTTTCCGTTTGTCGCCACACCTTGTCGAGGATTTCTTCCGCACGCTGAGGGTCAGGGAATGGCTCCTCAAATAGAGTAACGTACTCTACCCTGTTGCCTGCCGATTCTGCCATATCTCGCAGTACCCCTGGAAACTGTGAGATTGACCGGTTTCGCTTTTGGCTTTTGGCACATTTCCCCATGGCAGTCCTAGAAGGTGTACTATCTACTAGCCTCGTCGGAGATCTTGTCATCGGGGATTCCACGGATGCTGTCGGGGATCCTAGAGACGCTATCGGGGATGCTACACCATTCCATTTGGAAAACAAACTCCTAAGGGGGGATCCATCGGATATGCTAGCAGATTGCGTGGCAAGAGCACTCTAATACCAATCAGCAACCTATCCCATGCTTCGGACGGGAAGGGTAAATACACTTGGTGTACGAAGTATTGAGGGTGTTGGTGGGGTACTTAGGGACTTTTGTGATCCTACTCCATTCCATGAGAGACTGCTTTCCAAACCCTTACTCGATTCACCGGTTTCTATACGTATCCTCATTAGTGAGCTTCCTGCTCGTCTCCTCGGGGTCATTGGTGTTGTAGCTGGTCTCTCATCTGTTCCCTCGAGTTCCGTAACGGACCCTGTTATAGCGGGGATTTCCCCAACCGGGGGGTCGACAGCTGATGCTTCGGAAGAAAAGTTAATTACAGCGCTAAACTTTGAGGATGCTCCTGGACCGGTAATATCTCCACCA
>WHUY01000289.1:0-17304 GCA_015179035.1 Tirmania nivea
GAATGATCGACAAGCATCGGTTCCAGGGAATCGGGTGTTAGCTAGTGTGCTTATGTCGGCAAGTATGCAGGTTGCTGATATACGATAGGGGCTGGGGATTGACAAGGTCGGGTTTGTAATAAGGAGGCTAGAAAGTGATAATAAGAAGGTTATAGGTTTAGTAGTAGATCACTTTGGTTAGAAAAAAGAAGAAAAGAATTTGGAGGAAGGGAGGAATAGTTAGGATATAAGAGAAGAGGCTAAGAGATGAGAGAAAGAGGTAAGGTACCTCTGTAGGGAACCAGTAATAAATCAGCAGCAGGTCCAAATAAGATAAGCTATCAGTTTATTAAAATAATCTTAGAAACTAAGCTGGAAAAAGAGGTTATAAAGGAAGTTGCAGACAACTTGGTAAAAGGATACATTCCGAAGGTATAGCAATATAGTAAAGTTATTATAATCCCGAAGCCAGGGAAGGATTATAGGAAGACTAAGAGGTGGAGACCAATTAATTTAATTAATTATATAGGGAAGTTGAATAAGAAGGTAGTGGCAGACAGATTGCAAATATCTAGTCTGCTATACAAATACTAATTTGACTCAGTCAAGGGACGTTCTACTATGAAAGCAGCCTTAAGGATAGTAACAAGAGCTCAGAAGTGTATAGTGAGAGGGAGTAGTATGGGCTGGGCTTTCTGGGATGTGAAGGAGGACTTTCAGAATATAAGAGAAAAGGATGTGATCAGAGAACTCAAAAAGTCTGATAAAAATAGAAAATGGATTCCCTGGATAAGAAAGTTCTTTAGAGCTAGAGAATTCGAGCTAGAGTAGGATAGAAAAGTAAGAGGGAGGGGAAAAACTAACTTAGGATCTCTACAGGGATTACTACTCTCACCAGTGATTTTCCTGATTTAGATGGTACTGATTATTCAAAAAATGGAAGAAAAGCTGGTGAAGAAACTAGGAGGAATAGTGGACATAGAGCTTCCTTTATATGTACATAATTTATATCTAAACATATATTATTAGGGTAAGGGTCAAGTAAATATGGATGATTAGCTAGTAAGTACAGATAAGGTGGTGAATAAGGTAGTGGAGGAAAACTACCTGCTACTAGAGGATAGCAAGCATAAAAAGCTTGTATTAAGAATAAAAAGGAGGAAGTAGAATAACAAGGTAAAATGGGTCAAGTGAATTAGTATTATTATAAATAAGAGCTTGACATTCAAAATACACTGGTAAAGTAGGATCTAGAAGGCTCGGAAATTACTGATATAGCTAAACGGGCTAGGAAACTCGACTTAAGGAATAAGTGCTAATAGCTAGAGGGCAGTATATACAGAAATGATCAGGGCAGTAGTGCTATAGGGTGTTGAATTAGGTTAGAGGGGTCAACAGGATTGGGAGGAAGAATTCAAGAAATTATAATACTAAGCCCTAAAAAAATGTATTAATACGATTTATGAATCAAGACATGAGCTAGTAAGCCAAATTGTAGGAGTAGAGAGTCCAAAAATGGCACTGGATGCAGCTTAGCTGGGGCTGATAGGAAAATTAATACAAGATCTAGAGGTACTAGGTGACCTTTAGCTCAATAATAGTAGGTTAGGAAGGAACATAGAGGAAGATAGGGCATAGAACTACTTCTGAGAGCTATTCCTATTCCAAAATAGCTTTATATTAGTATTGATAGTGATCTGGAGTAAGGCTGGGATTTTAAAGGAAGACAGAAATGAGGAGCTTAATGTGAGAGGAAGATGTGAATTAGTTAACATACCAGTTGAGGACTTAGGCTTGACTAGAGAAGATAAGCTAGACCGATGGACTAAGAAGATTGAGGAGGTTAAAAAAGATATAGAGATGATATATATAGACAAAAGTATGAGTGAGAGAGGCAGAGTAGGTGGGAGGTGGTACTCAGAGGCAGGAATAAAGAAAGGGAGTATTGGTTTAGATAGACTATGCACAGTATGGGATGGTAAAGTGGTGGGAATAAAAAAGGCTTTGGAAAAGATACCGATGGAGTGGAAGGTCCTGATCCTGACGGATTCAACAGCAGCCATTTCAGCATTCACAAAGGCAAGAAGAAGAGGTAAAGCTAGCACAGGGGATCTGAGGAAGACTGTGGCTAGTATCAAAGAGAGGCAAAGGAAGCTAGAGGGAGAGGTGGTAAAGATCGGCTGGGTAAAAGCACACATAGGCATTCCCGGTAATGAGCGAGCAGACGTGCTGGCGAAAGAGGGGGCGGAGGATTTGGGGCCTAAAGAACTCCAGATCACCGAGGGAGGACTCAGACAGGAATGGAAAAGGATGCGGGAGGCGGAAAGAAAAGTAGCTGGAACAGGAGGAGGTCGAGTGGTGAGGTGGGGAAGGAAGGCTAGGCTTAACTATGTCCACTGCAGGACTGGGAAGGGAAATCTCCAATCCTGGCGGGCAAAATTGGATGATACACTTGATCCGACATGCCGGACATGTGGAAGACATGTGGAAACAGGCAAGCACGTTGCCTTGGTCTGTCCACGTGGGGAAGAGATCGGACGAAGGTGGGGGAACTGGGAGGAGATGGATGAGCGGAAGAAGTGGGCGAAGAAAGTCAAGGACAGGGGGGGTGAATATGTGGTAGATTTGGTGGAGACGTTTTTCTCCAACCTTGATCTGTCCTGAGCGGAGCGGAATAATGATGAGGGGAGGTAGGGGCGAGGAGGAGTAGGGGCGAGGAGGGGCAGGGAGGCTATCATTTACTCGGGGAAGGGCCGTCAGGGGCGTGGCGGAGGAGGATGGGGTTATTTCTGTTTCACTGATCTCTTTGGCTAGGAAGGCAGGGCGTTTAAGCAACTCGTTGTCCCGTGAGACTTCCGAACCGTCTAAGGTAAGGGAACGGGGCTGTCTCATAGCCTTAGGCTCCATAGATGTATAGACTTCAAAAAAAAAAAAAAAAAACCAAAAAAAAAAAAAATAGCAATAACCGGGTTATTGGATATACGTTTTAACACACTCTCTCAGACAGTACAGCCGAGTTGTATAGTGAACTTGGAGTGTTTTGAAGCTTCCAATGGCTTGGTGAATACATCAGCAGGGTTTTTGGACCTGGTCAGTCTAGTCGGACCAGTCGGACCAGGCGGCCCAGTCGGACCAGGCGGACCAGGCGGACCAGTCGGACCAGTCGGACAAGGCCAAGGCCTCGCCCGCTTTTTTTTTTTTTTTTTTTTTAACTCAGTACTCGTATGCACAACTTTAAGGGTCGTATGACGAGCCACCCGGAAGCCCGGGTGGATTCAAGGGACGGTCAAGTTAGGGCCTCGCCCGCTATTCAGGCCAGTCCCCGCCCCAGCTCTGTCTATTCCAGGCCGGCGCGGGCCATGGTTGAGGCCGTACTGGCCGGCCCGATTCAAAGACTGCTTGCCCCCCTCCACTCAACCGATCTAATGTCACCACGACTGTTGTAAGCCTTTGCCCATGGGTAAATATGTCAACTCTTCCAAAGCTTGCTGGTTCCACTTCATTCATATCGCAAATCTGTAGCAGTTGGTTCGGCATCGCTATCTCAGACGTTGTCTCATCATGACTATTTCAGAACTGTTCTCATATTTCCAGCCCGGGAATGCTCAATTTCCCTCTTGGAATGCTTGTTACAGAATCGACAATGCTTGAAATTCGCTCTACACATCACCAAGAAAAACTTCTGCGCAGATGCTTTCAAAGTCCATCTTTTGTAAGATCAAGGATCCTGACTGGACTGCTCGCACCTCGCATGTGCTGATCGGGCTGCAGTAATCAAGTCTTGAAGTCAATATCTGAGAAACCTACTTACAATTAAAAATCTTTTTATTTTGAATACCTCTATTGATATATTCACGCCGTCCCAACTACCATTCTTTCTACACTTGCGTTTGTGTCTTCTCTATTCGCCCGCTATATACATACTAGGCATATCAAGAATCTTTCTTGCACTAGCAGTTGCACGGTTTTTTTTTTTTTTTTTTTTTAACTCAGTACTCGTATGCACAACCTTAAGGGTCGTATGACGAGCCACCCGGAAACCCGAGTGGATTCAAGGGACAGTCAAGTTAATCTGACGCCCTGCGCAAGCTACGTACAAAATGACAACGCGAAAGAATAAAACAAAGCAAAGCAGCAAATATTCAATATGCCTACTCCCTTATCGTCCAGCGAGGGCGCGGTAGAGGTAGGCGAAGTATGCCTCTACCGCATCCCACTCCTCCTCCTCTCCCTCCTCCTTTCTCCAGATGGGTTTGTCTAAATCCTCCCACGTTCTGGCGTCCTCGATGAGCTCCTGGCGTTGCTGGCGGTGGTGGGGGCAGTCGAAGGTGATGTGGTGGCCGTCCTCCGAGGGGTGGTCGCAGTTGGGGCAGGCTGGGGAGTCGACCTTGCGGACGAAGTGGAGCCAGTAGTTCTGGGGGCCCCGGTTGGTGCGCAGCCCGGTGTAGGCCGATAGGGCGTGTCGATGCCATAGGCATCTGTTGGATCCATACCCTGGTTCCGATCGCATGTCCTTCCGCCTGGCCTTGGCTGCCGTCCGGATACCCGCTGCTGTTGCCACCTGTTGAGTCCCGGCAATGCGGCCCAAGGCTGATTCGTATGCCGCCCTCTTGTCTGCCCTTTCGTTGCCTGGGATGCCTATGTGGCTGCGGACCCATCCTATCGCTGTCTGTAGGTGTGCCCTCTTGTGCAGGAGGTCCTTCAATTCTCGTTCGATGCCGGATCTGGGTGGAGCGCCTTTGCCGAGGTTGAGGAGGGCTTGCTTGCTTGCCATGGAGTCTGTCAGGACCAGGAGCTTGTCGGCGTTGGAGCCGAGTGCCAGAGTGATCCCTTTCAACTCCCCATCGGCTACCGTGGCCAGAGTGCCTAGGTAAGCGCCCCGTTCCGTAACATGAGTGACTGCTGCGGCTGCCACTTCTCCATTCTTGCCGCCGGTTCCATCCGTGAAGAGCAGCGACCAGCCGGAATCCTTCAGTGCTGCCAGTTCTGTGTACCACTCCTTCTTCTCCTGAGATCGCTTGCTGTCGGCCGGGATGATGTCCAGGCCTAGGATTGGCAGGCTCCAGTGGTCGTCCCGGTAGCAGTTGCACGGTGTTGGAGGAGCTTTATGCAGTCTTCTTGGATACGCTCAATAATATCGCTAAAGTGGAAAGTTGGTATCTTGCTATATATGTGCATGCATCAGGTGAAGCGCTGGAAATGAATAGCCAGATTATGGGTAAATAATGTGTTGTGCCTAAAATCTTATACAACCAATCAAGTCTAGATACCTGTGATGTAGCCTAATCTTCTGATTCCGATTCTAATTCTGAGGCCAATTCCAATTGTGGGCTCGCTTCCTCTTTTGATGTCAATTCCAATCCTGATTCTAATATCAACCCAGATTCCCATTCCTCTGCCTTGTATTACATACCTCCACCTGTACCATACATCACCGGGATGTGGCCCACCACCGGGATGTGGCTCACTCGGTTATTTTAGCGGTTTCGACAGTTTCGCGACCAATATGGGATCAAAGAGGTTCAAAATTTGGGATTGCATTGTGGACATATGGTAGTTTGTTGAAGCGAGTGCGGACGGGCCAAGGTGCATTACTGCTCGAATTATCCTGACAGAACTACTGGGAATCATGAGATCAGTTGGCTGTAAGAAAAGTAGATATATGGGGGCTATGAGGGCTATAATCAAGCAACAATTATTGTTACGACTTGGTAATTACGGCCTGTATAAATTATAGAAGCAATTGCATGCAATAAGTTGCCATAGAGGGACCGGTCTGCAAGGGTGTCTTAACCGGCGGTGCAGATGAGGTATTTCTTCTTGTAACTCAGTCAAAGCAAGTCCAAAACAGATGATCAGTGGCTTAAAAGAACTTACATAGGCATGAGAGCCAGGTGAGATCATGTTAGCGACTGAATGTATCATTTAAATCTGTACTGAGTGTATATGCCAAGGTTTGTCATTTCTGGCTAATATGGCTACTAGGCTAAGCTACTTCATATTTAGGCTAAATCAGGTCTGGAACAGACTTAAAAGGTTATTTGTTATGCTTCGGTCCTTTTGGGCTATTGAATGCCTAATGACACATTCATTTGGAAGACTTATCTCAAGGTTTGCCTATTGTTGCAGGTAAGCCCCTATGGAACGGCTTCTCTCAAGCCAAGTCAGATATGCTAAGTAGGGTTTATACAAGCATCTAGTCCCTTAACACATTCGTTTGAGCCATGACCTGCTTGGTTTGGACTTCATTTCACAGAGTTATAACAAGAAGGTTTTTGATCTAGATCCCCTCTTATCTCACCTTTACCAACCTAAACTCACTCAGTTTTAAGCAAAGATCCTCAGTAGAGTACCATAAAGTTTCTTTAACCTATGTGCGTGATTTTGAGCTATTAGACACTTAATATGGACTTGATTTGGTTGAGTTATAAGAAGGCATAATTTATCCACACATTGCCTTAACCTACTCTTAGCAGTATGGCCTCACTAATTCCTGATAGAATATCATATATAGGGTATCTAGATGATCCCCCTACCTATGTTTGTGCTTTTGCGCTATTAGGAACTTGATTTAGACCAATTTTAGTTGAGTTACAAGAAGGAATACCCCCCGGTTAAGACTACCCTTGCTGACCAGTCCCTCTATAGCAACGTATTACATACAATTGCTTCTAAAATGTATACAGGCTGTAAGTACCAAGTCATAACAATAATTGTTGCTTGATTATAGCCCTCATAGCCCCCATATATCTACTTTTCCTACAGCCAACCTACCTCGTGATCCCCGGTATTTCTGTCAGGATAATTCGAGCCGTAATGTACCTTGGCCCGTCCGCACTCGCTTCAACAAACTACCATATACCCACAATGCAATCCCAAATTTTGAGCCTCTTTGGTCCCATATTGGTCGCGAAACTGTCGAAACCGCTAAAATAACCGAGTGAGCCACATCCCGGTGGTGGGCCTCAGCCCGGTGATGTATGGTACCGCCCTTTGCATTCCCTATAAGTAAACCGACAGCATCTGCTCCTTTGAGTAAATTAAGCTCCGGTAATGATTCCATATGCTTTCTACCAACTTATAGATATGTCAATACCGCCTCAAAATAATTGAGCAATAGTACTTGATGCCCTCGGCGACTTATCCAACCACTGGGTTGCTCTCTGCCCCCGTATCTACGTACATGGCTAGATACTCCTTCCCCGCAGAGCAAGTCAAATTTAAGCATATAAAATATCGTGCAGGTAAACAAGCCACATCCCGCTCAAGTGAAATTAACCTACATAGATTGGCGCTCCGTTCATAACCAACGTGGGCGCCCGCGCGAGGATATTGCCTTTGCATGAAGGTGGTGACGGCGTTGCATTCCGACCTACATCACAGTCCTGACACTCAGACGTCCTCTCCCCTCAGCGTTCGTCCACAAGAGAGACCGCACTCTAGCGCGGGAGAGGGGGATGACGGTTGTCCCTGCAACCCACTTTCCTCATACATCAGGAAGAATATTTTGCTGCTTCATATTACCTTCTTATTGGCTTCATAGAGGTTATTTGATACTTCAGGAGCTTACTGAGGAAAATAATTTTATAAAACTACTTCTCAGGAAGTACCAGAAGCTGAATTGCAAAACTTTTTCTATCCTGATGTAAATAATGTTCACCAATTGTAATGTACATATTTCTTATACATATTTCTCCTAGTTCTCCTAACTCCGCCAGGGGTCATTTCTCCACTCCTATTCCTACTGTCAAGTTCACTATCTTCCTGTTCATATCCACTCAGGTCCACATATGTCTGCCAATTTGCTTCTAAGGTAGCCTCCTCGGACGCACTAGCTTCCAGTGCCTCTAGTACTGCTCCTTGCACTGCTACCTCTGCATAGTGTATCCGTTTCTACTATATATTCGTGATCGGGCACAAAGTAGGCTAGAATTTGGGTGGAGCGGAAGACTTCTTTCAGGAGGTTGAAGGCTCACTGGGCCTCCGAGGTCTATTGGAACTTTCTATGTTTCTTAGTTAGTGCTGTTAGAGTGGCAACGATTTTGGAATATGCCATGGACAAGGGGGGAGAAAAACATGAATGAACCACCGGTAGAAGTTCGCGAGCAGTAAGAATGCCTGTACATCCTTTAGGCTGGTACGTCTCCCATTCCTTTACTGCTTGGCCTGTGGCAGGGTCAATTTGTATTCCTTGAGTGATGATAATCAGGCCGAGGTATTTGAGCTTCTTCCTATGGAATTCCTGCTTTTAGGTACAGTCCCGCCGTCCCCAGTTTTTCTAGGACCTTTCTCACATAGACTCTATATAATCAGCTAGTGAACTGGAATAGATCAGAATGTCGCTCTCGAGTTGAATATTGTACTACCATCTCTCCTTTTCTTTTTTTCTTTTGAACTCAGTACTCGTATGCACAACCTTAAGGGTCGTATGACGAGCCACACCGGAAACCCGGGTGGATTCAAGGGACAGTCAAGTTAATCTGACGCCCTGCGGAACATACGTACAAATAGCAAAACGACGCAACGCAAAGCAACGCAAAGCAAAGCGGCAAATCGGGCAGAGCGGAGGAACCTTTGTGCGGGTTGTGTCAGGGGTGGATAGCACAGAACGCGGCGCACCTATTAAGTTGCCCAGGGGTAGCGGATGGGGCGGGGCGGAGCTGGGAGCAGATATGGGACGACCCGGAGTGGGGTGAGAAGCTAGCGGAGGCGGTCCGGGGGTGACTCCCCATTTTTTTCCTTCTGTCTTTGGTTTTGTCTTGCCTGTGGTTTTTGCGGATATTTCTTCCGGGGGGCATCTGGTCATGTACGTAGATGGGGGGCAGGGAGCGGCCCAGGGGTTGGGCAATCCCGTCACGCTTAACGTGGGGGCATGCGCTGCCTCGTCATAAGCGAGTAGCTTCAATACGAGTACTGATTTACCAAAAGAAAAAAAAAAAAGCGCGAACGGTGTCTCCTCTAACTTCCAGCGAGGGGGTGGTTTTTTTTTTTTTTTTTTTTTGGAGTCTATACGTCTATGCAGCCTAAGGCTATGAGACGGCCCCGTTCCCTCGCCTTAAAAGGTTCGGTACATCCACGGAACAACAGATTGCATGAACGTCCTGCCTTTCCGAGCCAAAGAAATCAATGCTACCGAAATAACCCCTCTTCCCCCGCCACGCCCCTACCGGCCCTTCCCCGAGTATAAAATACCCTCCTCCACCACACCCCTCCCGGCCCTCCCCTCATTATTTCCTTCCCTGCTCAGGTCAGATCAAGGTTTGAGAAAAACGTCTCCACCAGGTCTACTATATATTCACCCCCCCTGTCCTTGACCTTCATCGCCCACTTCTTCCGCTCATCCATCTCCTCCCAATTGCTCCACCTTCTCCCAATCTCCTCTCCATATAGAGAGACCAAGGCTACGTGCCTTTCTGTTTCCACATGTCTACCACAAGTACGGCAAGTTGGATCGACTGTGTCGTCTAGCTTTGCTTGCCAGGATTGGAGGTTTCCTTTCCTGGTTCTGCAGTGAACGTAGTTCAACCTCGCCTTCCTTCTCTACCTGACTACTTTGCCCTTGTCCACTTCTACCACTCTCCTCTCCTCTTCCCTCCTCCATTTCTACTTCTGCTTTAGCCCTCCCTCCATGATTTGGAGGTCTTTTAGTACAACCTCCTCCACCCCCTCCTTCACTAACTTATCTGCTACTTCATTTCCCCTGATCCTTACATGAGCTTTTATCTATCCTAGTCTGACCTCTCCCTCTCCCAACTCCCTCATTTTCTTTCCAATCAACTCTACCATATCTACTAGGTCAGCAGTTCTAGCCTTATCTATCCTCCCTACCTTTCGGATTACTACTAGTACTACTTCTGAATCTGATACTATTAATACCTTCTATCTCTTGTCTACTTCTTTCAATAGTTTCTTAATCCCCACAATCTTTCTATTCTATACTGTTACGATGTGTCCTAAACTTACCTTCCCCTTCATCTTCCTACTAGTAGAGTACCACCCCCCCCTAATATTCTCTTTCTTATTCATACTGCCATCAGTATATATTATAGCCAAGTTTTTCTTAATCTCTTCAATCTTCTTCTTTTATCTCTCTTGCTCATCATCCTTCCCTAATCCTAAGTCCAATACTAGCACCTTTACCTTCTCTACCCTTCTATTAAAGCTTAACCTCTCACCTCTGTCCTCCTTCACTCTCTTTACCTTACTTATAATCACTATTATTATCAATGTAAACTTATCCTTATGGAAGAAAGGCTTACTAAAGTTATCTCATCTTCTGCCTTCTTCTATATTTCTTCTGGTCACTTCTTTGTCCTCAAATACTAAGTCCCTCAAGGCTTCCAGATCTCTCATTATCTTTCTCATCAACCTTGCTTATACTATATCTAAAACTATCTTCGAACTTTCAACTCCTATAATTTAACTCACCAACTCTCATCTCAATTTATAGGTTGTATTGACGTACTTCTTAAGCATCTAGTACTACAAGTTCTCAAACTCTTCTTCCCAGTCCCTTTGTCCTCTCTACTCTAGCTCCAACCTCCATAATGCTACTACTCTAATTATCCCTGTATATGCTGTTCTCTAGCTATTGGTGCTCATCCCCCAGTTTGAGTTCTTGAGCCTATTCAACTGAGCTAGTATCTTCCTCATCTTCACGATCCTGCTCTTCTAATATATTTTGAATGACAAGCTTTTATCTATAATGATTCCAATCTGTTTTACCTACTTCACCTCCTTCTTCTCTTGCCTTCTCTTATTCTTTAAGACCAGCTTTTCATACTTGTTATCTTCTAATAGTAAGTGGTTTTCCTTTACTACCCTATTTACTATCTTATCTGCTATTGCTAATATACCTTCCATATTGAATATATGATCAGGAATCATACTACTTACCCTCATATACCTATTCAACAGGAAGATATTCAAGTATAAATTATCAATATATGATAGCAACTCAATATTGACCTTCTCATAACTTCTTTCAATTACTGCTTCGATTTCTGCTTCTATTTTGCTAATTTTACATGCTATCTAGATTAAAAATACCATTGGTGATAGTGGCGAGCCCTGTAGATACCCTAAATTCATCTTTTCCCTTCTTCTAACTTCTCCATCCTATTCGAGCTCAAATTCTCTTGCTCCAAAAAATTCTCTAATCTAAAGTATCTATTTCCTTTCTTCCTTACTTATTTCCAGCTCTCTTATTATATCTTCCTCCTATATATTCTGAAATCCTCCTTTTATATCCTAAAATACCCAACTAACCCCACTTCCCATTATTAGATATTTTTGTACTCTCATTACTATTCTTAATACTGCCTCTATAGCCAATTATCCTTTAACTGATTTAAATTGATGCTTGTATAATAAGCCTGCTATTTACAACCTATCTGCCATTACCTTTTCTACTAGCTTCCTAATACAATTTATGACATTGATAGATCTCTATCCTTTCATCTTCCCATAATCTTTTCCTGGCTTCAGAATTATTACTACCTAGCTGAACTACTATTCTTTAGATATTTTTCCCCTCTCTAGGTTATCTCTAACCTTTTTTATTACTTCCTTTTTTAGCCTTGTCTTCAGAATTATTTTAATAAAACAATAGCTAATCCTATCTGGATTCACTACTAATTTATTGCTTATCTCTTGAAGTACTTTCCTAACTTCGTCTTCCTACTCTTCTCTCACCTTTTCTTCCTTTTCTTTTTCCATCTTCTCTTTTATAATAAAACATATTATTTCTTATTATTTTATTTATTTTATATTTTCTATATTTATTATTCTCTATGACTGCCGAATCTAGTAGTTAGTTATTTAGTGGAACTGGCCATCTCGTGTATACCCTCGAGGATATAGCATAGCTCTGGCATAGTCCTATTCCTATAACTCATATATTTTCTATAACTTATACATTTCCTATAACTTATATATTTCCTATAACTCATATATTTCCTATAACTTATGTAGCACTGCCTTATAGCAAGTGCCGTATTCTATATATTCTGAACTATTAGATACATTGTTGAATAAGTATAAAAGGAGCATAAATTCTCCTTTGGAATCTACTCCTCAGATTACTTAGATAGACAACAACCAACTACAGATCAGTTAGTTAGCAAAATAATCTAAGTAAAGATTATACCTGTTAATTAATGTTCCTAATGGAACTCCCCACTTGACAACCACTACCCTTCTGAAGCAATCCCTTAGAAGAATCGGTATACACATACATCTGTTCTAGTAGATATAGATTATATAAACGGTACTGAATGACTACTATCTAGTATCATTCATTATATTTTTTTTAATATCCAAAGTTAATCTCTACTATCTATAACCTCTTATCTCAAGGTTTAATCAACCTTGATGATACTCTTTTACACTTTTTAGTATAATATATCTTAAATAGAATAATGATATCATAAATTCAGCTAGCTATAACAACAGTTTACGAGACATCAGAATCTCAACTGTAGTATAACTATAAGACTTAAAAGTAAGCTAAGTAGAGCTTTAATAGGCAGTGGTTCCCCATCTAAAAGTATCTCACTCCTATTCTTAACACTTTTTCTAATATTCTCGATAAATCTACTTGCACTCCTAGTAATCTAAAATGCCACACTAGAAATGAAAAACATGGTATATTATTGAAAAACCGGCACCATAGGTCCTAAAAAGAATCAGTATAATAAAGAAACAATCATCATCTTATGGCTTACGAACTACCTCCTCTATACTAGACAACACTTCAAAGAAAATATTATCTTTACTTGAGGCAACACTAGAACTAGATATCATAATGAAAGTCTCAATACCTTCAATATCTACTTTAATATTATAATCAGAAAACAGAATACTCTTATCAGATAACTTAGAAGTAGGAAACAAATCAGGTCCGTAAAATATATTCGGACTTTGGCAAGCTACCATACCATCATTACTATCAACCGAGCCAACATTATCCTCAGTCGAGCAGATATCCAATAAATTTTCTTCAATAACACTACCAAAATAATAAGGCGCTAAAGCGGAAAAGTAACTTGAAGATTAAATCTGTCAATCTAAACTAATAGGTTATAGAGCGATAATCGACATTGAAGAGAACCTAAAATAACAATTAGCATCAGACAGAATGGCATCTGCAGCTGAAAAATGGACTAAGAGGTCAAGATGTTTGACAAACTGCCCAAAGAAATTCAAGAATTAGTTAAATGTACTCTCAAAAAGACCAGAATCATTGATCCTACCATAGAAGGAATAATAGATCCAAGTTATAAAGAAAAAATAATTCTGAAATATATGTCTGATTATCCATCAGAGTATGAGATTATATTTGAAATAGTTCTTCTCCAAGCAACAAAAACATTTGTTAATAAACATATACCCTATATATATAAAATCTTAAAATACGTATAAATCCTTAGAGTAATACAGGAATATCATCCTACGGACACTAGACTCTTAATGGAAACAGTAGTAAGATACTATCTATAGTAAACGCTATATCTATTTAGAAAAAAGGATTTAGAATTGGGAGTATTTCTTAAAGAGGAATTAAAAAAACTATTGATAGGACTTTTGAAATAGAAGTATTGGCTTATAAAAAATTGGAATGAATTAATGGCTTTTTGTTACAAACTCGACCTTGTTAATCCCTGGCCCCTGTCGCATATCGGCAACCTGCATACTTGCCGGCATAAGCATACTAGCCAAGACCCGATTCCCTGGAACTGATGCTCGTCGATCATTCTCATACCCGATCTCTATTCTGGACTAGTTTAGCTACTAACCATATCCTGGAAGTCCAAACTAAGTACTCACTTAACTAGGGAATTGACTAAAATAGTCTAGTCGGATACCCTCACTTCCCTTGAACTATGAGAGTCATGCCAGTACTGGCACGACTCTCAAATAAGAAATCGATCCTCTTGCACTACTCTTATTCACTGTTTTCCTACGCCCCTTCTCATTAGTGTTAAAGAATTTGTACTCCAGGAACCGTATTAGTGTGCCTCTTGAGTATTACTTGCGCGTCCTTCCGTTATGACTCAAATTGGGATACTTTGATAATCGTACCAGCCAGTGGCACGACTCTTAAGAAGGAAACCGAATTGTCTATAAAAAGGGCTGATTTCTACTATGTATTTCCTTCTTCACACAACAACCTGTTCTCCTCCTTGTACCTAGAAATAATATCCTGTTCACCCCCTACTTGAGTGTAGTCCAGACTACCCTGTTTCTTCGTTCCTTGTCGACTCAGGTTTTGCCCGAGTCTCCCACTACGTCGATCACATATGTAATACCCCTATGAGTACGATGCCTATATAACTGCTCACTAGAGTGCTGGATAAAATACTTCACTCGCATTACAGGTGATTCTCCGAGAATGATTCATAACACTTTTATACTAAGTGGTACTCACTTGGAAGAAATTCCCACTTCAGTAGAAGATTAGTTTAAGCCAATCTTAGGATTACCTGAAACATTTACTTGAACTCCAACGAAGGATAAAGGCAAAGGTAAAGAGTCTACTAAGAAGAATACTATATCAGCACAAAAAGCAAAAGCTCCAAAACTCCTCCACCTCCTCCAGACGAAACATAGGAACTAGATGATGATGAAGAAGATAAAGATAATAATAGCAACAGTGGAGAAAACAAAAATACCAGTCAATAACAACAACAACAATTTATAGTACAAGGCAGACCAGACAACAATGATCCAAGTAATAGCTCTAACTCAGATGATAGCATCTCATTAGTAGCTAGTATTCCCAAACCCAAAAGTACACAATAAGGAAAATCGGTAGAATATCAATAATAGGAATCTACTACTAGAATGATTTTGGCAAATAACCTCACTTCACTTAAGAAAATAAAGGGAATCAAGATTGATTCACTAGAAAAACTCAATGGTACTGACAAAAAATAGTGAGACTCATAATATTTTGACTCTTGGGCTATGGCAGTCCAATACTGGTAGAAGATAAAAGGGATTGATTTAGAGAAAACTAAAGCATTAGAAATTCTAGGATTTTTACTTAAAGAAAGTGTGTTCACAACCTATAATCAATATTTAAGAGATAAAGGGAAGAAGGCGAAATTCTTCGGCTTTATAATAGTACTTAGAGATTTTCTGATACTGTCCACTAATAAAGATATTTTATGGAAGCAATGGGAAACTACTATACCTTATAAAGATGAACGACATATGGGTATCAAATAATTCGTGAACTGACTTATCGAAATACCGATTAAATTGATTGATATTAAAGGTAAACAATCAATATCAAAAGAAGTCAAAAGAAGAAAGTTTCTTAATCACCTACCTGTATACATGTCAGTGACATTAATTCTATTAATCAAAGTTGAATGGATATATGACTAACTTATGCATCAAGCAGAGTCATATAAAGTGTCAAAGAAAGAAATTGCCCTACTATATATACCAACTGGAACCCGCTGACAAAATCGAAAATCAACTAATTAAGACCAAAATCAATGAAGAGACCATAATCGACATGAATCAAACTATAGCAATGGTAATAAACTCTCCTTTAAAAACAGTCACAACAAATAAAAAGAATTAGATTGGGATACCATCACAAAAAAATTGGATAATAAGACAAGGATGCAATTGATAAGAGATAAGAAATGTCTATAGTATTGGAACCTCGAATATTCTTACAAGGATTATAGGAAGTGACAGAATAAGGTACCCTTATGAACTGTAGTACAAGATCTCACTACAACCACTGCATCGAAAGTTAACAAGGATAAAATCAAGGAATGACCCTTGTCGATACAACTAATTGACTACAATAAAGTTTATATTAGAGTGAACTATTAACTAGCTCTAATATTGATAGATCTCCAAACCAAGGGAGGAGATTTGATCAACTTAGCATTTGTACACTTGTACAAAATATCAATAAAGAGTATTGAGAAAATATCTTTAAGTACATCTGTGAAAGGATTCAAGGCAATAATTGATAAGACATATATAATTAAGTTAGATTGGATAGGATATGTAGAAGAATGTACCTTTTATGTAATACACCTCAATAACTGGGATATGATTCTCAGAGAACCTGCACTTACTAAGGTTCGTACTATAATCCCTGCAGGTTACAAACCAGTTACTATCTAGCCTAAAATATTGCTTGTTTTCCCTTGAAAACATAGAAAAGTTCTAGAACTACTGAAACTAGAATTAGAACTATATACTTAGAAGTAACTTGTGAGACAGTTACAGATTACAGTGAACCAGATAGTTGAGACACTATTAGTGAAGTAAAAGATACTGACATAGAAGCAGATATTATAACTATAGTTTCATTTATGCAAAAGCAATTTAATCCAATAATGGAATTTCCCAAATTATTTCCAAAAAAATTCTATGGGACTTACCACTTCTCAGAAAAGTTAACTACCATATCAAACCCAAACCTAGAGTAACATGGATACTACGATAGAGACCATCAGGCCACCGATTTAGATAACAAATCTATGACAGAATTACTGGAGACGAAATGATAGGATGAATCTACGGAGCAGAAAATGATATGAACGCAGTCACTATATTCACCATTCCTAAAAGAGATAAACTAGAAGAAGTTAGATTCATCAACGACTATTGAGACTATAATCTCATAGCCGAACTAGACTATACACTACTACCTAATATCAATGAATTAATTAAACTAATAGCAGCAAATTCCATTTGATCAAAATTAGACCTAGTGGATAAATACTATAATATCAGAATTGATCCAGAATTCGAGAAACACTCTACATTCTTAACGCATTTAGGATATTATAGAAGTAGAGTTATGCAATAAGAAGACCACAATGCACTAGTTACTATAGTTTGAGCAATGTATGAAGTATTCAAGGATAGGCTCTATAAGGATTTAATAGTCTATGTTAATGATATTATTATCTTTACTAAGACCTATGAATAGTATATTGCTACTCTTATGATAGTATTACTATACTTACAAGATGAAGTTTTCTTTCTGAAAATAAGCAAATGTCAATTCTTTACAGACAAACTAGAAATCTTGGGTCATATTTTGGCTTTAGATGGACTATATATTAATCCTATAAAGAGAACAACAATATTAACCTTTTCCACTCTTAAGAAGAAGAAAGACCTTTGAGGTTTTCTTGGAATCATTCAATTATCTTAGTCGTTTTTATTCTTGGCTTGGTGTCTTATACAAGTACACTATCGGACTTATAAGGAGAGACTAAGAAATGGGAATGGATAGACACGCATAATGCAGCGTTTAAAAAACTGAAAGAACTTGTGATTCTC
>WHUY01000290.1:0-17078 GCA_015179035.1 Tirmania nivea
AATTTGGAGAACTTTATATTTCAACTGTATCTTTGGCCTTAGCCTAGAGTGTACTCCCTTATAATGTCACTGGACGCACTTTGGTCTAAAGTATGCCCTCGTGGCTTCATTATTTTATTTTATTTTACTGAGTTATTTTCCTAAAGTTCAGAATAATAACTTCAATTCAGGGTAACGCCAAGACTTTAGAGTAACAGCTAGTCTAGCTAGTATATATGTATATAGTCAGTGTATTGATCTAGAAATAACCATTGAACCATTGATTGGATACTTATGAAACTTAAACCGTAGCTCCTTCAAGGGTCTATGGGCGTGCCATAAGGGTCTTAACTATCTATGATAGTTATATACCACTCTGGGATTCATACCTGTTTTCATATACTTACTATCTCTATAGATAAGTATTAGAAAAGTTTACACCATATTGCTATGAGTATACCTAGAATCTATATAGATATCTAGGGTTATGCTATAGAGGCTCAAGTACCTATGGTAGGGCTGGATATCACCTCGTGATAGTCCCTCCTTCCTTAAGATTCTTGTCCATAAGAACTTAATTGATAATGCAAATAGAATCAGTATTGCTACTAACGACTATGGATGGGCTTAAGCACCAGTCCTCATATACAACAGCTGAAACATAGCTGCGTGTGTCTCATTGCACCCCTGGGACAGAAAATAGTATAAGAAATAGAGGTAGAAAACAAAAAATACGTGAAAAATAATTCCAAAAACTTAAAGCCTAAATAGGAAAAAATGAAAAATCCTCACAAGATAATATTAGGGTCCCGTGGCTTACAAGAATTATTTAGATGGAATTTTCGAACGATTTCAGAGCCTCCATCTTTCAAGTTCTCATATGGTTCCTATGTGTTATCATCAGGACCATAACTCTTCCTAGAAATCAAGTATATCACTCTTTCTTTCTAAAGTTCACTTGTCCTAACCTTCTCTATTTGGTATTCTGATTCTTCGAGATCGACAGGAGAGGGTATTGGCTAATATCTGCCGGCAATCATATTAAGGTGGTAGGGTTCCAACAGACTGATATAGAAAATAGAGTGGGTTTTGTCTGTGCTCGGGGGAAGTTCTAACTCATAGGTATAAGTACTGATAAGTTATTTGATTCTGAACTTTCCTCGAAGCTTGTAGTCAAGCTTTTTGGTCAGACGCCTAGTCTTAATATTCTTAGCATTGACTATAACTCAGTCTCCTACCTTGAATGTTAGTTCCTTCTCTGCTACCTTAAGATTATAGTACTTTGATATATAGGCTTATGCTACCTTTATATTCTCCTTTATTGCCTCTCTTATTGCATCCAGAGTTTCGACCGTCTTAGCTGCCTTGGGGTTGTTAGATTCGATTGAGGCCTCAGTTGGGTTCTAGAAGTTGTTCTCGGGATGTTGGCTATATGTTGCATAAAAAGGAGTGCATTTAGTGCTAGAGTGGACAGTGTTATTATAATAGAACTTGGCAAATAGAAGTAACTCAACCCAGTCATCCTGATCCCAATAGCAATACATCCGTAGATAATGCTCCAGGATCTAGTTAACCCATTCAGTTTGACCATCTATCTAGGGATAATATACCAAGGACTTATCCAACTCAACTCCTAGCAATCGTATGACTTCTATCTAGAATGAACTTATGAATACTGAGTTCCTATCTAAAACAACCCTCTTTGGTAACCTATATAGTCTCTACACCTCTTTGACAAATATCCCAGCTAGCTCTTTAGCCTTCCAGTTCTTCAAAAGAATGAAATGTACCACCTTAGTAAACCTATTGACAATAACCCAGATCTGATTATACCCTTTGACTGGAGGTAAATCAGTAATGAAATCCATCGAAATATGTTCCCACGGCCTATAGGGAATTGAAAGAGGTACAAGCTTACCATATTTCTTGTGTCACGCTATCTTGTTATGCTGGCAAGTATCGTATGTACAGACATAGTCACACACCCAATCTTTCATGTTCAACTAGTAGTAACTTCGTTTTATTAGTTCGAGGGTTTTGTCATGTCCGAAGTGTCCTGCAACTTTAGTATCATAGCTCTAGAATACTACCTTTAGCTTGAGTGAGTTGTTATTAGGAATATATAAACGTTTTTCATAGGTTACTATGTTATCTTCCAAACCATAGTACTCAAGACCAGGATATTCCTTATCAAACTTCAACGCATTCCGAATCACTAACTACTTCTCATCTATAAGGCCAGCCTCTAGAATTTCCTTCGACCAAGTTGATTCTTCCATCTGTGAGGCCTTTATTACCATAATTTGGTATATTACTAGTTTCTCCTTATCTAAACCTAGTTAGAATTGACTAGGTTTGAACATTCAAATTATGTGGTCCTACTTCTCCCCCCCTTCTTCAAGGTCAGGATCAACCTGATAGAAAAATGCATCACCTTTACCATTCTTATCACCCGGGCGATAGATGATTCTGAAATTGAACTGGCTTAATATTTCCACCCATTGAGCCTGCTTTTAGTTGAGTAACTTTGTAGAATTAAAGTACTCTAGGTTTTTATGGTTAGTATATATGATTATTTCCTCTAGGGCATCTATCAAAAAGTATCTCCATTCCTGAAAGTAGTTGACGATTATGACCATTTTCTTATCGTGCACATCGTAGTTGAGCTTTATTAGAATAAAAGGCTTTGAGTAGTAGGCGACTAGGTGCCAATGACTGTTTAGTTCCTTTTGGAATAGGATACCAGCTTTTACTAGATCAGACATATCTGTTTCGATCATTTTTGGTCATTCGGGGTGATAATAGCATAGTATTGGGGCTGTAGTGAACCTATATTTTAGTTTGTCGAAGGCTTTTTGATACCGCTGTATCCAATTCTAAGGAACTCTATTGTATGTAAGTATTTGGATCGGGAGAGGCAAACTACTAAAGCCTTTGATAAACTGGCAATAGAAATTAGTAAAACTAATAAACTTCTGCACCTTTTTGATATTCCGAGGGGCTTGCCATATGAGGATATTCTCGACTTTTTTCTGACCCATTTGTATCTCTTTAGTACCGACCTTAAATCCCATGAATTCTACCTTAAAAATATAGAAGATACACTTATCAATATTGATATAAAAGTTATTCTCCTTTAGCTTTTGCAGCACCCAATAGATGAGCTCGATATGTTCTTCTTCAGTCTGAGTATATATAAGGATATCATCAATATATACAACGATCCCTCAATCGATTCTCTCAGATAAAATATTGTTAACATATCATTGGAAGATAGACGGAGTATTAGTTAGCCCAAAAGGTATAACTGTATACTTATACAAGCCATATCTGGTCTTGAATGCTGTTTTCCACTCGTCTCCAGCTACTATTCTTAGTAAGTTAAACCCAAGTTTTAAGTCGAGTTTGGAGAAAACCTGTGAAGTACCAACTTGTTCTATAAGAGTGGTCATGAGTGGTAAGGAATACTTATCTTTTTTAGTAATAACATTGAGGCCTCTATAGTCTACGACTATTTGAAGCTTGCTATTAACTTATTTGGTGAAGAAAATAGGAGCACCAGTACTGCTTTTACTTGGTCTAATCTTACTAGTTCAGAGCATCTCATCAAGGTATTCCTTGAGAAGCTCTAATTCATCAGGGGAGAGAGGGTACAACTTTCCTGATGACGAACTTTTTCCTTCTTCCAACTCGATTGTCATGTACTATAAACCATGAGAGGGAAGAGCGGATTGCATCTCCTTTCCAAAGATTTTTATAAAATCCCTGTACTGAGATAGCAATCAATCAGCAAGTTCTTCAAAGTTTTCAGTTGCAGTTATTTTCATAACCTTGCAAACATCCCCATTTGTAAACTTCTAATAATCCCATTCCCCTATCTCAATAAGTCTGACATACTGAGTCTCTACAAGTACTTCGTCAAAGTCAATAAAATCAGTAACCTCCTCGATCTCTAATGCTCTCTTAAGCTCGAGCCTATAAGGAGTGGTAACTCATAACTTATCATAATTAGCAATGATCCAATCCATCCCCAAAATAAGTGAAAGACCTGGTTCGAGGCACGTAACCTCAGTTACCAGGTCAAGGATTTTGTTTCGCCCTGATCTTGCATTAGGGACTTCTATCTACAGGTTCTGGACCTACACTGTGCTAGACCTCTTGAGAATCGAGCCATTAGTACTCTCTAATCTCAGTCTTTTCTCTGTCTTTACCCAAGGCAATATCATCTATTCAACGAAATTAGAATCGAAAATCATGGCTTCCGCGCCAGTATCAACCAAAGCATTAATAGAAAGTTCCTTTTTTATTCCTCCATATATCCAAGATTACTTAACAGAGATAAGAAATTTCAGCCCATCAGATTTCAATACTTTCGAACCCGATTTTCTTGCCAAAGAGAGATCCTTAATTCCATCTAATGAAATATCTTGCATCGCTACCTTTTGTAGTCTTTTTTAGAGTTCGCCGACAAAAGGAGCCACCTTATCATTGGCTTTTCTTTTTATCCCTATTTTTATGTTTTTATTTAGTAAAGAAGAAAAAGCAGAGGAAGACAGATTGCAAGAAACAAAACTAATGAAAGTGGAGTCAATATCCATAAGTTCCCCAACGTGTTCCTCCTTCCAACTACTAATAAAGATGCTCTTCTTAATTATACAAAGAGAAAACTAATCTTACAAGACTATCTGACCTGACGTACTAGATAGCCCGCAATCCTAACAGTCCGAATTTTCTCCATAGTCCAACTTATTATCACTAATGATCTTACCAAAAGTAATCTCCAGTGGCTCTACCTCAACTGCTACCGTCGCCATTTTTTTCGCTTCCTTCTTACCTTTTCCCTTTCTCTTTACTTCTGCCAATGGTTTCTATCCTACTATATAATTACCCATCATGTGGGACTTGTCTCCATACTTGATGCACTGCATGTCCCTTTTCCGAGCCTATCGTATAGTGTAAGTAACCACATCTTGGCCAGACTCTTTTTCTTTTTTAGAGGAAGTATTGGACTTGGGTTTGGATTTGGTATTAAGCTTGGTTTTCGCCTTCTGCTTCCTTTTGAGATTCGGTCTTTGAGATTCTTAGACTTCTTTTTATTAGTCTTAGGGGCGGGGGCTGTCTCCTTCTTTACACCAGCAGCCTGTTCTTTTTGACAGAACTGGCTTTGTGCATATACCTGCCTTACCTTCTCATACTCAATCTGTGATCCAGCGTTTGTGATAGCCTGGAAGCACATCTCTATACTAGCAGATACCTTATCAAGGATATCCTTATCAGTACTGACTCAGACCATGTGAGCTCTGGTCTCTGGTTGAATAGCTGCAATCAAGTACTCCCAGAGGTATTCTCGTAGTGGTTCTACTACCAACTGATAAACCCTGACCCTCACAATGAAATCTTTCATTGCTTCGCCTTTTTTCTGGTACTCCTTCTGAAGAGAGACTTTCGCATCATATTGCCTATGTTGATTCTAGTGGGCATTAATGAATTCTCATTTGAAGACATTAAATATGTCCTATTCGACCTATCAGGAATTAGCATCTGGTGTTTACTTATGCTAGTTAGTATAATATCAGGTACTTACTCTACTTGTTAATAGATCTGCTATGAACAGGATCTTTTCACTATGAGTAGAATATGTCAGCAGTATGTATTTGAATGTGTGGTCTACCTTCATCAAGAATTCCTTCAACTTGTTTGAAGTTCCATTGAACTTCAGAAGTAATAGGAGGTTTTAAGGTTCTTTCTTTTCAGAAAGAATCTTTGTCTTCTTGGTTAGAGAAGGAGGAGATAGTAGTGGTAGAGGTGGTAGTGGTGGAGGAACTAGACCACCCACTATACCGGTATGGACATCTCCAATGAAGCTGTCAGTGTGGATCGATCGAGTGCATTTAGTGAGGTTTGGTTAGTCAATTGACTACTCGTGGAGGTCTTTAAGCTTGCGTTTGTGAGTTTGAATTAGGTGGGAAAGAGCCTCAACTGATTGTCTATTAGTCTCATAACTTTGAATAGAATCATATTACTCTTGCTTGATCGCTTTCTGTATCTAATCGCTCATCTTCTCTATATCGGCTTTAATTATATCGAACTTGGTTTTAGCCGTATTAATAATTGCACTTATATTCTGTTTGAGTTTGTCGGTCAATGATTCCCACTATTTTTCCAATACCTCACTAATAGATACAGTCAATCGTTGAACTATATCCTATTATCCTTTTGTCTGGCCTTTAAGAGTGGCTACCTCCTCAGTTACTTACTATTGTAGTAACTTAAGGTCCTTGTATATAGCTTTCGCGCCATTGAAAACTACTTTATGAGCCTCCTGTGATTCGACTAATAAGCATACTTATGCTTGTAGACCCCTAGTGAGGTCTGCCAGTTCAGCTCGTTAGTGGTCGAATTTGGTGACTCCATCTTGAATAATACGAGCTAATAGTTAGTTGTATTATTCTTGGCTGATTTTGGGATTTGTGATTCTTGTGGGGCGTGGTAGTTGTTGTAGTCATTGTGAGGAGGTATTGCTACCTGCTCAATGAGTTGGTCATTGGGTTGGTTCCCACCGACTGAACAAACCTAATAAAAACTCTTGCGGATATAATGTCAGTTTATCTGGAGAGTATTAGGGCTGTTGCCTAGAAGATTCTATTCCTCGAGATAGGATATCTTCCATAGGCATGTCTTGAAATTCATCTTCCATATCAGTTGCCGATTGCAGAAAGTTATGTGGATGTTATATGATAGCACAGAGTATGATATCTGGAAGTATGAGGGATTGGTAGGGCTGGCGAGGCTCTCTTGGTATCTAAGAGTTAGACATAGTTTATTTGAGTGTACTAATGATAAATAAGGCAAGAATTACTTGTCTATAAAGTAATATTATGGAGGCTCTATTAACCCTTATAGTACTCTTACGACTAGAAAATAGAACGGCCATACTTCTACTGCCATAACGATACTTATTCCGAAATATAGAATAATATTCTATAGCAGAAAGTTCAATCCGCTTTAATTCTTTCTGACAGATCTTATTTTGCAATACAAAATAAATCTTTTATCAGTTGAAAATAAAGTAAACTAGATTTACAACTTTGTAGGCTTCGTATACTCGAGGTACTCTTGCTTTCGAATACTCTTGATAGTAGAATTAGATTCAACTAAGAACTACTCTCACTATTTATAATGTGCAGTAATAGTAGATATTCTTTGATAAAATATTTTGGGGGACGTATACTTACCTATCACTCTTTGGAATTTTTTCCTAAGTATTATGCTATCTACACCTTTATTAACGTAGTCATAATCTGCACTCATTATCACAGGTTACTAGCCTAAACGTAGAGAAGATTCCTATACTTACAGGTTTCATATACTTTGCTTAAGCCGACTTATTCCATTAGAGAATACTTAGCCAAGATAACTAAATTCTACTTCCGATATAACACCAATCCCCAATACTATCGAATAAATACCCAATAGTATTATAGAGTTATCTTATTTGAGCTTGCAGTAGTATTTTCTTAATAGTATCTAGTGTCCATTGAAAATAATTTTCAACTGCTCATAACTTTATTAATAAAGACTCGTGGGTCACAAACAGATTATCATTGGATAGGCGTCAATGCATAGAAGATCATAGAATCTTAATTCATCTTGATACCCATATTATTCACAGAGTTATTATCAGTAATAGATAAATTTCCTCGTAGATTTAATTAACCTTACTAAAGGTCTTATAACTTTACGAGTATTACTCCGATCATAAAATGGATTGCGGAAATGGAATCAGGGCGATAAATAGGCCTAGATATAACTTTGAAATATTAAATTTGGAGAACTTTATATTTTAACCATATCTTTAGCCTTGGCTCAGAGTGTACTCCCTTATAATGTTACTAGACGCACTTTGGTTTAAAGTACGCTCCCGTGGCTTTATTATTTTATTTTATTTTTACCAAGTTATTTTTCTAAAGTTCAGGATAATAACTTTAGTTCAAGGTAACGCCAAGACTTTAGAGTAATAGCTAGTATAGCTAGTATATATACATATAGTTAGCATATTAATCTAGGTATAACCATTGAACCATTGATCGAATATTTATGAAACTTAAACTGTAGCTCCCTCCAGAGTCTATGGGCGTGCCATAAGGGTCTTAACCATCTATGATAGTTATATACTACTCCGGGATTCATACCCGTTTCATATACTTATTTCTTATAGATAAGTATTAGAAAAGCTTATACTATACTACTATGAGTGTACCTAGAATCCATATGGATATCTAGGGTCGTTCTATAGGAGCTCAAATACCTATGGTAGGGCTGGATATCACCCTGTAATAGTATCACAGGGTGACATCTAGCTCTACTATAGGTACTTAAGCTCCTATAGAATGACTCTAGATATCTATATGGACTCTAGGTATACTTATAGCAGTATAATGCAAGCTTTTCTAATACTTATCTATAAGAGATAAGTATATAAAATGGGTATGAACCCCAAAGTAGTATATAACTATTATAGATGGTTAAGACCCTTATGGCATACCTATAGACCTTTGAGGGAGCTACGGTTTAAGTTTCATAAGTATTTAATCAATGGTTCAATAGTTATACCTAAATGGATACACTAACTATATACATATATACTAGTTATACTAGCTATTACTCTGAAATCTTAGCATTACCCTAAACTAAAGTTATTACCCTGAACTTTGGGAAAATAACTTGGTAAAAATAAATAAAATAATGAAGCTATGAGGGCGTACTTTAAACCAAAGTATATTGGTGATATTATGAGGAAGTGCACCTTAAGCTAAAGCTAAAGATACGGTTGAAATATAAAGTTCTCCAAATTTAATATTTCAAAGTTATATCTAGGCCTATTCTTCACTTTGATTCCATTTCTACAATCTATTTTGTAATCGGAGTAATATTTATAGAGATATAATACCTTTAGTAAGCTTAATTAAATCTATAAGGAAGTTTATCTATTACTGATAACAACTCTATGAATAATATAGGAATTGAAATGAATTAAGATTCTATAATCTTCTATACATTAGCGCCTATCCAATGATAATCTATTTGTAACCGATGAGTTTTTATTAATAGAATTATGAGCAGTTGAAAATTATTTTCAATGGATACTAGATGCTATTAAGAAAACACTACTATAAGCTCAAATAAGATTACTCTATGATACTATCAAGTATTTCTTCGATAGTATCAGGGATGGGTATTATATCGGAAGTAGAAACTAGTTATCTTAGCTAAGTATTCTTTAATTCAATAAGTCGGCTTAAGTGAAGTATATAAAATCTATAGGTATCAAAATCTTCTCTATATTTGGGCTAGTTACCTATGACAATGAGTGTAGATTACAACTGCATTAACAAAAGTATGGATGATATAACCCTTAGGAAGAAATTCCAAAGAGTGATGAGTAGGTATACATCTCCCAAAATATTTTATCAAAGAATATCTACTATTACTATGAATTATAAATAGTAAGAGTAGTTCTCAATAGAATCTAATTCTACTATTAAGAGTATTCGAAAGCAAGAGTACCTCAAGTATATGAAGCCTATAAATTTCTATGTCTAGTTTACTTTATTCTCGACTGATAAGAAGATTTATTTTGTGTTTCAAAATAAGATCTGTTAGGAAAGATTAAAGCAGATTGAACTTTCTGCTATAAGATTTATTCTGACTTATGGAATAAATATCATTGCAGCAGTATAAGTGTAGCCATCCTATTCTTTAGTTGCTAGAGTGCTATAAGGGTGAATAGGGCCCCTATGATATTTGGATAGTGAGTATAGTAGACCAAAAAGGAGAACAAATCCTTCTTTGAGAGGAATTTTGTAGTTATAAGATTAGTAAAAGAGAAGAACTTTAGCAATAGCCTTCTTGAATAATAGGAGAAACTGATGGTATTTGGGAGGTACTAATTTTTTAATTTTGTCATCTTTAGTCTTACGCTATCCCTTTAGCTCTTTTAGAGCTATATTGAGTTTGTGAATAGTCATTCAGAAGGTTATTTCTACCTATTTTCCCTTTTTAAGTAAGTAACTAAATATTGATCCTATAATAAGAGCAATACAAGGATTCTTAGGGATAAGAATTGAAATACCCTTAATAGTGAAAGGTTTTTCATAGTAGTAGTGTAGGCAGTAGTCTGAGTCGAAAGTAAGGGTATTCCTAATAAAGGGAACATTGATATCATGCCATTGTAACTAGGGAAGACCAAGAATAATAGGATAGTGGCCGAGCTTCATAATAAAAAGAGAAGTTTCTTCCTAGTGACTCCTAATAATACACTGAAGTTATGTGATATGTATGATTGTTTCTAACTCAATCGGTCACCTAATGATAACTTCCAAAATATTAGAGTTCTTGAGTTTAAAGAGAGGGAGTTTGTGATGGCTTATAAAAGCTTTATCTATGAATACATATCTAGTTGCTCCATAGTCTATAAGGACATGAGTAAGGATTTTCGAACTATTATCATTCAGTGTGCAGCTAACTATAAGATAGTTTCCATTCAAAAGCTCCTCCTCCAAAGACTACAAAGACAAACTAGAAATGTACAAAGAAGATAAAGATTTGGTCTGCCTCAGTCAGCGTCATCTTGCTAAGGTGAGGCTACTCTTTTAATGTCAGCTTAATAACTAATATCATTAGTGTTTCAGATATAATAACTTCAATTATAATAACTTCAGAACCTTGGAGAGGGTATTGTTAACCTTGTAGATAGTTATAAACTCTATACTCTAACCCTCTGCAATAGTAACATCTCTCTTTTGCTATTCTCTTTGCTCTTTCTTCTAGTGATATCTTCTTTCTTTCTGCTGACAGGTCTATAGGTCCAGGGTGAGTATTTGTAGATATAGAAGGAGTCTGATAAGTTTGGGGATTGACTAGTACTAGTGCTGGAGTAGTAGAGCGTAGTACCATTGAGGGTACTGATTCAAGATAATTGCACATTTGCGTTTGTAATATACAATAATAGATGTTCAACCTTTAACAAACTTCAACGTATTTATTAAAATCTTCAGACTCTAAATATATAGTGAGAAGATTTTATTGTAACTAGTAGGAGAGTCTTCATTTCAAAGCTACTAGCTTAGCCACATTATCCTAGCTCGTCTCGGCTGCATATTATTAGAATTCAATAAAATAAGTAGTAAATTTTCTAGTCTCCTGAATCATTATTTATAGCTTATATTCTGTATTAGCTACTTGGTTAGGATCACCAAATATACTTTCTAGAATCATAATAAGGGTGGATAAATTAGTTAAGTTCACTATATCATTTTCTATATAGGAGGTAACTTAGTCCAGAGTTTTATTAGATAGGGAATTAATTGCTAGTCGGAGTTTAGCTTATTCATCGTTATAAGTAGCTGCCTTTAAATATAACTGTGTGAGGAAGGGATATAACTTATTTCGATCTTTTCCTGAGAACTTCTATAGATTTGGTATTTTCTTAGGACGGCTTTCTCTTCTGGATTTTAACTAAGCTAGTATAGTATTGATAGCTCTTATATCCTCTAATTAGGTTTGGCGCTAGTTAATCACCATCTCTTGCATAGTAATCTTATCTCGCAGCTTCTGATTCATTGCTGTTAATATAGTATTCTCTTGTTGTTATATCGTAAATTGATTATTGAGATTTATGACTTGGATTAGAAGCCTAACTACATCTTGTCAACGATCTGGTAAGCTCAAGAGTTAGTCTCCTAAGGTGACTGTTTCATAAAGTATCATAGTGTAGTCTTGATTGGTAATCGCTGGGTCTAGTATAGCTCTTAATTGAGGAACTAAATCAATAATAGCAGCTGGGAGTTCAACAACTAGTTCAGTTATGATGCGTAGATTTATAATAACTATAGATTGATAGGCTGTATTCAGTGGAGTGTAGAAAACATAATATAGTATAATAGTGAGGATCGTTAACTATAACTATAGACATGTCTCTAAGGAGTATATAAGACTATGGTAAAAGCTATGAGTAGGAGCACTGGAAGATATAGTTAACAAAAACAAAAGGCAGAGTCTGTATTATTAAAACTTATAATATAAGACGTTATATAGAGAACAAGAAAAAAAAGAAAGTAAGAGAGCACAATCATAATAGAAGTCAAAATGCTAAGCAGTAACTACTCATGGCTTCTATAACCTTTTATTACTAATTAATTGCTATGTAGATCTTCCATGATCTTCAATTATTATCTAGTCGCTATACATGGCTTTCATAACCTTCTATTATCTAGTTGATATATATACATAAAGAGCTTATGCATATGATGACTCAGTATTAGCTCAATGAATAACTACAATAGAAAGTATCAACTATCACTAATATATATTGTAACAGGCGTCCAGGCATCTCTACAAAGTATTATGATATCATAAATTTCTTACTAATATTTATACTTCTCTCAATAATGATAAAGATATGAAATCTTCTAATAAGCTTATTCTATTTAAATATTATAACTACTTGACTCTTTTTTTAGAAAAAGAAGTCTAAATCATACCTCCTCACCAATATATTGACTATGCAATTTCACTTTAAGAAGAAGCTAAACTTTCTTTTGGCTGTATATATTCTATATCTAATACTAAACTTGAAGAAGTTAGGAAATAGATTGATAAGAATCTTTTTAAATCCTTCATTCAAGTTAGTTCCTTTTTGGCTGCCTCCTTAATCCTTTTTATTAAAAAAAAAAATAGATCTCTCTGCCTCTATATCAACTACTATATACTTAATAATATTACTATCAAAGACTAAAATCTTTTACTATAAATTAAAGAAACTCTTAACCAAATCTATAAATATAAGTACTTCACCTACCTAGACCTATATACTTACTTCAAGTAGATCTAAATTAAAAAAGGTAATAAATAGAAAACTACCATTAGGACTTATTATAGACTTTTTAAATTTCTTATTATACCTTTTAAGTCAACTAATACTCTAATGACTACCCAAAGGTTTATGAATAATACCTTTTATAAATACCTTGATATATTTTACATCTACTATATAGATGATATCTTGATCTATTCAAAAACCTTGAAAGAATATAAGGAATAAGTATGAAAAGTCCTACAAAAGCTGAAAGAGGTTGGACTATTTATTAAACATGAAAAATATAAATTTTTCATCAATAAAACTAAGTTTCTTAGTTTTATTATCTCTAAATATAGTCTTAAAATAGATCTTAATAAGATTAATACTATATTTAATTAGGAAACTCCTAAATCAATCAAAGATATTCAATGTTTCCTCAGATTTGCTAACTTCTACTAGTAATTTATTAATAAGTATTCATACCTATACTAATCCTTCTTCAATCTACTCCAAAAGGATATCTCTTATACTTGAGAAAATACATGCAAGAAGGTTTTTAACTTTCTTAAAAAGGCCTTTACTTCTACCTCTATCCTCTGATATTTTAACCTTGACCTTAAAACCCTTATAGAAATTGATGCTTTATACTATATTATTTCCAGGATACTCTCCTAGAAGTACCTAGAAAATAAGAAACTTGTACTTTATACTATTACTTTTATCTCTAAAAAAATATCCCTTATTGAATGTAACTATAGAATTGAAGATAAAGAATTCCTTATAATTATATTAGACTTTGAAAAATAGTATATCTACTTTTACTAACTTCTATATTCCTTTACTATTATTACTGACTACTATAATCTTCTAATATTTACCTCTAAAGCTCTTCTTTCCTAGTGACAAATATAATAAGGATAAGAATTAGCTCAATATGACTTTAAGATTAACTTCTATCCTAGTAGCCAGAATATAAAAACTGACATACTAACAAAATGATCTAGAGATCTCTCTACAGAGGGAAATAAATATAGTTACCTAATATAAGCCCTTATATCCTCTTCAAAATTCTCTCTTTCTATAGCTTCAGTTATAAATAATAAGGATATTTTTACTACCCTCAAATCTGATAAACTCGCTAAAGAAATTATTTTTACCCTCAAGATAAAGGTCAAGAAATACTATATAGTTTCTTTATCTAAGTACAAGATTTCTAATAGACTTATCCTTATCAATAATCTTGTCTATATCCCCAATTTAATAAATATTTATCTTTAAATTCTTCAGAACTATTATGATCATCTTACTACTAGACATCTTAGTCTTATGGTAACCTATAAGCTTGTTTTATAGGACTATTAGTAGCTAAAGATATACTAAACTATTGCCTAATATATTCAAAACTATGATATATATACTTAGATTAAGCCTACTCATTATGCCTCTTACAGCTTCCTAAAACCCCTATAAGTCTCTTTTTAGAAATAGTTATCTGTTTTTCTTAACCTTATTACAAGACTCTCTATTTCTAAAGGATTTAATACTTTATTTATAGTAGTTAATTAACTTTCTAAAATAGCTTACTATATTTCTACTATAACTAATATTACTTTCAAATAGATTGCCAAGGTCTTCTTTGACAATATCTTCTAATTTCATAGAATTTCTAATTCAATTGTCTATAACTATAGTACTCAATTTATCTCCAAATTCATTTGCTCTTTTATATTACTTATTAGTATTTAGCAAAATATTTCTACTATCTTCTACCCTTAAACTAATAGCCAAACTGAGAAAATTAATACAATTGCAGAATAATATTTGTGAGCCTACTGTAATTACTAATAAGATAACTAGTCTCTACTAATTACTATTGCTAAATTCTTATATAATAATACTTTATCTACTACTCTTAGTATTATACCTTTTTAAGCTATTTATAGTAAAAACCTATGCAATTAAATTAGCATGAATCCTATAGTAAAACTTCTAGTACCTACTATTATTAAAGAATATATAGACCATCTTATAGAACTCGATGCTTATCTTAGATCTAAAATGATTTAAGCTTAGGTAACCTACTTAGAATAAGGTAACAAGTCTCGTATTCTCCTACTTAGGCTAGAACTTAATAATAAGATATAGCTTTTCTACTAGCATATCAAAATAATACACTCTTCAACTAAATTAGATTTTAAGAAACTTAGTAAGTTTTAAATTATTCAGTGGATCTCTTTTTATATTTATAAGCTTAATTTCCCTACCTTAATAAAAATCTATCCTATTTTCTATATTTTACTCCTTAAACTTGCCTTTACAGACTCTCTGCCTAGCCAAACTCAGCCATTCCCACCCTCTATCATTATTGAAAATAAACTTAAGTGGGATGTTGATGAAATCATTGATTTATACTTTTAAAATTGATCTTTTAAATATTTCACTTATTAGGTAGGTTATAATAAACTTACTTAAGAATCTATTACCTTATTTTTGAATGTATCTAGTACTATAAAAAAGTCCTATACTTCATATATCTCAAAGCTCTAACCTCATACTCTACCAAAATAAATAGAGCCTGAATATTATTATTATTACTAAAGATAAAAAACCAAATACCTTAACTATAACTTATAGGAGCTTATCCTTAAAGAAGAGACTATTATTATAAACCTGTCCTTATCAATGCCTAGCTCCTATTATATATTAGCAACCTATATACTTGTCGAGATAAGTATACTAGCTAATACTCAATTTCTTAAAACTAATACTTATTGATTATTCTCATACCTAATTACTATTCTGAACTAGTTCACCTACTAACTATATCTCGAAAGTCCTAACTAAGTACTTGCTTAACTAGAAAATCAACTACAATAGTCTAGTTGAATAATCTTACTACTCTTGAACTGTGAGAGTCATACTAGTACTAGCACAACTCTCAAATAAGATGTCAATCCTCTCATACTACTTTTATTTATTATTTTCTTATACCTTATTTTATTAGTATTGAAAAATTTGTACTCTAGGAACCTTATCAGTATTTCTTTTGAGTATTGCTTAAGTGTCTTTCTATTATAATATAAATTACAATATTTTGACAATTATGCTAGCTAGTAGTATAACTCTTAAGAAGAAAACTAAATTGTCTATAAAAAGAACTAATTTTTACTATATATTTTTTTCTTCATATAATAACTTGTACTTCTCCTTATATCTAAAAATAATATCCTATTCACTCTTACTTCAATATAGTTTAGACTTCTTTACTCTTTTATTCCTTAATAACTTAGATTTTGTCTAAGTTTCTACTTCTTTAATTATATATATAATACTCTTGATATATGTGATACCTATATAATTACTTGAGTACTAGATAAAATACTTCCTCATTACCTATATTACAGGTAATACTCCGATACTAGCTTTTAATACTAAGGTGCCTTCGGAGACCGATTTATGATATATACTCTTAATAATATAGTATAAATATTTCTATTATTTATCTATAAGCAATAAGTATATAAGATAAGTATTAACTTCAAAATAGTATATAATTATAATTAATAGTTAGAACTTTTATAGTATATCTATAGACTTTTGAGAGAGATATGGTTTAAGTTTTATAAGTATCTGATTAATAGTTTAATAGTTATACTTAAATTAATATACTAACTATATATATATATACTAGCTATAGTAGCTATTCCTTTAAAGTCTTAGTATTATTTTGAACTAAAGTTATTACTCTAAACTTTAAAAAAATAAGTCAATAAAAATAAATAAAATAATAAAGCTATAAGAGTATACTAGAGACTAAAGTATATCTAATAATATTATAAAGGAATATATTCTAAGCTAAGACTAAAGATATAATTGAATTATAAAGTTCTTTAAATTTAATATTCAAAAATTATATTTAGACCTATTTTATATCTTAATTCTATTTCTATAATCTATTTTATAATTGAAGTAAAACTTATAGACATATAAGATCTTTTAATAAAGTTAATTAAATTTATAAAGAAGTTTATTTAATACTTATAATAACTCTATAAATAATATAGGTATTAAAATAAATTAAAATTTTATAATCTTCTATATATTAATACCCTTCTAATAATGATTTATTTATAACTTATAGTTTATTATTTATAAAGTTATAAGTAGTTGAAAATTATTTTTAATAGATACTAGACATTAATAAGAAAAGACTACTAAAAACTTATATAAATAACTTTAT
>WHUY01000291.1:0-16601 GCA_015179035.1 Tirmania nivea
AGGAGATGGCATTAGAGAGTGAGAGATCATGAGGAAAGGCTTTCAGATTGTCAGTTTGCCAATTATGTCGCCTGCGTCGTCAGAGATATGAGAGGCAAACTAAATTCTTTCCTGATGTACTATATAGTATGAGCTAAAAGCAAAGTGTAGTGATGAAGTTATCAGGAAATATTATTTCCAGGTTGCTGATTGGCTTACAGATAATATAGAAAATGCAATAATATATGGGATTTACGCTACTAGGTATCCAATATACGAATATCCTCAAGAGCAACTAGATCAATTTTAGTAATATCTTATGTGCAATACTGAAAAATATTAATAATGGGTTAATAAATTAGATACTATAAGTCTTTATAATAATGAAGTGAAATCTGTCAATAATGTACTATAGACCCTGAAAAGTGTAGTTCTACAAGAACTTATTTGATCTAATATCCTTTATACTATGCTTTTGGGAAATCTGTAATATTTAATAGATTAGATTAAAAGATTTTTGGAAAGTCATAATAGGCTCCCCATATTTAATAATATCTAAAGTTTACTACCTCGCTACCCTAATAATTATATACTATGCAAATTATATAGGCTTTTAAGTTAGCTCTCTAATAAAGAAATGCAATCAATTTTAAGAGTTATCTTAGAGGTTTTCACTACTTTTCTATACTATAAAATAGATATAACATGTCCAACAGCAGCTCAAGAGCAAGATTTCAAGAAAGTAATTACTTGTATATAATATTTAATTGATTTTGCTCTTCTTTCTAGGTATCAAAGTCATACTGATAGCACTATAGGATATATATAAGAGTATTTATAATAATTCTATATGATAAAAGATATTTTTTTATGATATTGGGCTAGTAAAGTTATAAAAACCTAGGCAGATATAGTCTCGAAAGAGCTAACAAAGTAGAATCAGAGTCATAACCTTAAAGAGGATATCAGTAGATGCATAGTAATCTAAAAGGCTTATGCTATGGTAGAAGATTAGAAAGAGTATATATACTTAATGAATTAAGTTCTTATGAAAAATTCATATTTTAATTTTCTAAAGATTTATCTAATTATATACTAGACTAACCAAATTTCTAACTATGGCAACTTACCCTAATACTCAATAGAGATTTATGAGACTTTATATAAGTAATGAAAGGAAACATATTATCAGAGTAATTATATTAATAGTATCTCTAAGTCATCTAAGGTTATAGCTAATATTATAGCTTTACTATAAGGAAATTAGAGATGGCAGTATAGACAGAAGAGAATCTGAAAATTCAGAGGAAGTTAAAAGATATAGTATATTCAAAACCAAGTGGTACAGAACTAATTATTGTAGAATAAGCCACGATTTTTATAATAGTGAAAAGGAAGTATTAGATCAAAATAATAAAGAATATATTAGTTATGGCAGATAAGTTCGAGGTTTCAGAAATTAGTAAGTATTTGTGGCAGTTTTTTGAGGATAATATTTGTATAATGGTAGATTACCCTCAATCAAATATAAAGAAGATTTTATTAAATGCAGAGGTACAAGCTTACAATACAGTTGAAATTCCCATACTAGATCAGGATGTAGATAATAATAACTATTATCAACTACAGTATATATATACAACTAGTAGTAAAAGTTGGTAGAGAAAGGAGATAAGAAGAGATATAGTTTAGGTATATATAGAGTCTATAAGATTATAGCTAACATCTATTATAGAAGCTTTGAAGGATTACCATAGTTAAGTTATAGGCTTTTTGAACATATTATTTACAATATGAGGGACTAATAATAAGTTGTACAAATTGGGACATATAACGCTGCTAGATTAGATAGGGAATCAGATGCTATATAGCCTTGAAGGGATGTCCTATGTCCAAGAATTTAAATATAGGGGAAGGTATACTATTATATAGTTATAAGCAATTAAAAGAGTAGTATATTTGATACCCCTAGAGCTGAAAAGAAAATAGATACTAGTAGTAAATAATAGGATAGATTATCATATATAGAATGAGATGAATAATAGATAGTATAAAGAGTTATATAGGAAGATTATGAATAAAATAAAATATATAAAATAGGCTTCATATTTTAGGTAAGAAGGTAGATATGGGAGAGTCATTAGTATTTATTATATGAGATATTATAAGAATATAGTAGAGAAAAAACTGTTGTTAGTGTTATGAATAAACAGTAGGGAGAATATTATATAGATAGTAGAAAAGAGATATAAGGAAGTTGATAATATATATAGAGATACAAGAAAACTAGTAATATACATAGAGAAAATAAAATTAGTTTCAGCTTAGTAATGCAGGCAATATATATAAAATAAAATAATATTGTAATACCTGGTAGTATATTATAATATAATAAAATTTTTACTAATAAGGTATAGTTAAATATCTACTTTAGAATACTAGAGCCTCCTCTAGAAGGCTTTTTATAGGTATGGATACTAAGTTGATTTCTTTAATTATTAACTAATTAACTATATTATAGCTAGTCACTCTTACTTATACTAGCTACTTGTGATTTAGCTATCTCATTTTATACTCAATTATATATATAGTCTTTTAATCCAAAGAGATTCTTTACTATCTCTAGTATATTATCTAGTCTTTAGATAATATTGTTATATTACCTATTATTAGATAACTTAGATAATACTTCTCTCTTTAGTATAGTATACTATTAGTATTTGGAAAGCTACCCTACTAGCCTGTAGTTTTTTATTCTAAAAGGTATTCTAAGTATATATCAATACCTATAATACTACTTCCCTTCTAAACTTTTTATCCTTAAGAATTTATATATAGGAATCTATTATATATATTATATCTTAATTCTACTATCCTATACTACCTTAAGATTCTTCCTATAAAACTTCTTCAAAATCCTTTTTACTGTTCCCTTTATATGTTCATAAGATTCTCATATAGTATAATCATTAGAGTAACCTATCTATAAAACCAAATATTCTACTAGATATCTTCTCTTCTAATTATTTCTTTAACTCTTAATTATTTCTTTGACTATCTAATTTTTTTTTTCTTCTAATAACTTAACTGAGGGGGGTTCAACTCTCTAAGTAGGATCTGTACTTTAGTAGTATAGTTTAAAGAAGTTGGTATAAAATACTAGATATACTTTTAAATTTGGTAGTAACTCTAATTTATAGGTTTGTATTTCTACTAATTAAGTTATTTATAAAGGACTAATTTTCTTATAATTTAATTTCTAGCTTGGTTATTATGTAGTAATATTCCAACTATCAAGTATGACTATATCTTCTACCTTAAATTGTAGTTATTGAACTCTATTAGTATTGTACTATCTTAGTATCTTTATTCATATCTTCAAAACTCTCTCTTGTAGTTTTTCTCATATCTCTTTCTAAACTTTTTTTAATAATTGGCTAGCTAGATTTGTATAGGTAACCTTTTCTTAAGGTTCCCAAGACTATTTTAATAGGAATCTATAATTTGCTTCAAATAGTAATATTCCTATAGCTTTTAAAGATACTAAGTTGATAGCAAATTCCACTAGAGATAGTAATTCTTCCTAATTATCTTACTTCTATAAATAATAGTAGCAGAGGTACTCTTTAAGTATCTGATTCATTTATTCTATTTGTCTATCTATTTTTAGGTAAAAAGAAGTTAAAAGTTTACTTGTAATCTCTAAGTTATTTATTAGTACTTGCTAAAAGTAAGAAGTAATTTTACTATATTAGTCTAAGATAATATTGCCAGGGAGGTTATAGTAATACCAAATATATATAAGAAATGCTTTAACAAGGTCTTTCGCTATAGTATTAGTAAAGAGGAGTACTAACTATACTATCTTTAAGAATCTATCTATGATTACTTATATCTGTATATTTCTATTAGATTTAGGAAGTTCATTAATTTAGTCTATAGAGACTAAGGTTTAAAGTTAATATAATACTTCTAGTAGTTCTAGTAGTTCATACTTTTTATGTTAACTTAGTTTATCCTACTAGTATATATTATAGAATTGAATATAATTACTAATATCCTTCTTAAGTTAAATTTAATAGTAATTATACTTTTATTATTTTAGGGTTTTATGAATACTGAAATGTCCTATAATTCAACTATTATAGTTGTCTTACAGAATCTTAGCTTAGAGATTTTTATCTTCTAAGATATACTATCTATCTTTCTATAGCAAAAGATTATTTTTAATTAAGAAGTTCTTATTAACCTCCTTAGTTTCTACTAATACTACACTTCTTATTACTATCCAGTTAGTATTTTTTAGCCCTTTTTTCAACAACTCCTCTTTAAATATATTATGCAGTCGAACAACTTTTAACCCTACAATTTAGAGTTATCTAGGTCAGAATAGAAGCTGTACTGGTTACGAATCCTTATTCCCCTTCTAAAAGTATAGGTCTTAATAACTTAATAAAGTATCTAGCTTGCTATTTTTCTTACTAAGCCTATATTTGACAATAAAATCAAATTCTGCTAGGAATTCTATCTACCATATCTGTCATCTTATTAGTATCTTTATATTTATGAAATATTCCAAATTTTTATAGTCTGTCTGGACTACTATCTACTGCTAATAAGACTTTATTAATAGTTCCTATTCTTTAAAAGATTATACTATTACCATTATTTTTTTATTATGAATATCATAATTTATTTTTGCTGGAGTGAACTTTTGAGATAGGAATACACATAGATATATTTTCTTATTAGACTACTTTTAAGATATAATTACTCTAATAGCATAATTACTTGTATCTGTCTTAATAATAGTTTCGGCTTCCAAATGAAAGTAGACTAAGATTAGAGTAGTTGTAAATTACCTTTATAATTCTTTGAAGGCTTATCTATATTTTACTATCTAATTCTATTAGTAATCTTTCTTAGTAAGTTCAATTAAATAGTATATAATTTTAGAGAATCTCTGAATGAATCTATAGTAAAAGTTTGTAAATCCTAAGAATTCCTATATCTTCTTAACCTTTTATAACACTTACTAATTTTTAATTTCCTTAATATTTCTATTAGTCATTTGAATCCCTTCTAGTAAGATTCTATACCTGAAAAATTCTATAGAATTCTTATAGAACTTGCTCTTTTAGAGGTTTATCCCTAGACCTACTTTATTTAATCTTGATAATACCTTCTTAATGAGCTTATTATGTTCCTTCTCGTCCTTAATATATATTAGAATATTATCTAAATATATAATAACTCCTTTATCTAATAGATTATATAATAGATAATCCATTATAGCTTAGAAAGTAGCAGAAGTATTACATAATCTAAAAAGTATTACTTGCCAATAGTATAGTCCAAATTGGATATAGAATACTATTATTTTTTCATTCTTTTTTGATATCTATACAAAGTAGTAACTATTTTTTAAGTCGAGCTTAGTAAATATTTTTGTATTATTCAACCTTTGTCTAAGCTCTATTATTAATAGTAGGGGATATTGGTTTTTTATTATAATTTTGTTAAATACTCAGTAGTTAATACAAAGTTAGTAAGTACTATCAGTTTTCTATACTAAGAGAATTAGTATCTCTATTAATAATTAGGATTTTATAATTTTTTCTACTACTACCTAGTTATTTAGCTATATCTTGAGTACTTTTAGTTTTTACAAGAAGAAAGGGTATAGTGATCTATAGGAGGCTTCTACTTTAGCTACTAGTTTGATAACATGATCAAACTTAGAATATTATAGTAGCTCTACTACTTCTTTTCTACTAAAAAGATAAGCTTACTTATAGTATTAGTTAGGGAAGAATATTTTAATATCCTACTTATTATTTATATGCCAAGTTAAGTTAACTACTTATATAAAAAGATCTTCTCTAACCTCCTTCTGTAATAAGGATCTATTAACTAGCTTGACTTCGAATTCCTTAGGTAAGCAATTATACTTATAGTAGTTACTTCTCTACTATAGTATACTCTTTTTCTAATCTATATTAAGATTATATTTTATAAGCTATATAATGTGTAAATATATATCAATTTCTTCCTTAATTTATCTAACCTTTTAGACTATATACTTGGAATATTTTCCTATAATAATACTTAATAGTTATATATAGTATTCACCAGCTCCTGAGATTAGTTATTAACTAGTACTCTAAACTTGTATAAGTTTCTAGTACTTTTTTATAAGGATCTTGGACTCACAAATAAATTCATCATAGAGTATGAAACTTCTTGCTCTACAATTTAGTAATAGTTTGTAGGATATTTTGTGCTCTTAAATCTTGAGTATAGCTTCAATTAGAAGTCTTTTTCTATAGATAGAAAGCTCTTTGGATATTTGTTAGTAAGTTTTCTTTATCTTAACTATAATACTTCCTTCTTAAAAAAGTATAAGATATCTACTTAGTCAAGTATGATTAATAGATTTTTATTAGCTTGTTATAGTAATTAGAAATTGTACTATATATTCTAAACGTTTTAGCTACTTAAGTTATCCTTAGCAGTATTTGCTTAAGAGAAAATAAATATATTAATTGAACTTTAAGTATAATAAGAAATTCTTTAAGTCCTAATTGACTCTTTTCTAATTATCTTAATAAATAATAATCCCTATTACTATCCTCTACTAATTCAATAATCCTTCCTTCATAGTCATCTATTATCATATTCATTACTAAGATCTTAATATCTTTCTTGTCATTCTTCTTATTTACTTTTTTTCCTTTAGTCTAAGTTTTCTTATTTATATTAATGACTTTAGAGATGACTAGATCCTTTATCTAGTACTTAAACTACTTGTTATTTTCTTTACTATATTTAAAATAAGAGTTAGACTTCTTCTATTCTTCAATAATATTATTAGAGATATCTGTTAATTCTAATTCTTAGTCCTTGAAATCTTTTCTTTAATTTCTTTTCCTCTTTTTCTCTTTTCTTTTAAATCCTTTACTATTTTTCTATTCTTTTACCTTTTTTTTCTTTCTACCTATTCCTTTTTTTTGAAACTTACCTTAGAGATGGTAGAAATTCTCTAAATTATAGTCAATATCCTACATTATTATTATTTGTTTACTAAGGAGTTAGAGTTTATTTGGTATTTAAGCCTATGCTAATCTAACTTTTTTATTTAGTCTCCACACTAACTTGTTCTTAGCCACCTCTTTTAAGTATCTAGTTCTCCATATAAGATTTATGAGGGTATCTAGGTACTTATTAATAGACTTGCTATATTAGAGGTTTAGCCAGTTAGTTACTACTTACTTTTTACCCACTTTTATTCCAAAAGAACTTCCAAAGGTCTCTATAAATACTTTCCACTTTACTCAACTAGGATCTAGTACTATTTGTAAACTATTCAGTAGTCTTTATATTGCTACGAAGTTGATTTTGGGGTAGTATGCTTCATATTACTATACTGGATCTTAATACTTAGTACTAGTTAATTGTTCTAGAAAATTAGTAGTATATTGGATTTTAATTAAATTATTCTAATATTTTTTCTTCTTAATTGCCTATATATTCTCAAGTTCTTAGATGAATCTCTAAAGATTCTCTAAATCTTCTTTAAATACTTTGGACTTAGGGGCTTTAGACTTTAGTTCTTTAGATTTAGATATAACTTTGATAAGTATTTTTAAAAGTTTTTATATTACTTATACTGCAGTAGTCTTCTTCTTCTTCTTTGGGATTAATATAGATTTATCCTCTCTACTAGAAGGGTTACTATCTCTATCTCCTATAATTCCTTTACCTTTTCCTTTTGATAGTAGTGATAGTAGTATTCTATTAAAGCTAGTTTTTTTAGGCCTGCTAAAGCTCGAAGTGAATCCTACTTAACTTCTAAATGGAAGAGGAAGTAGAGTACTCCCTTTTTGTCTTTATTATTGCTAATCAAATATGTTATCTAAGTCTTTATACTTTTTTATTCTTTTTCTGTCCTTAATTTCTTATTCTAGTACTTTGTCTAGGTATAAGATTTCTTTTGTAGATGAGTCCCATTATTAGTCTATATTGTTAGGTTCTATTAGTACTATATAAGTCTTTAGAGCTTATTTTAGAGAATACTTCATCTCAAATATAGTTTATACTATATATTGAGTTGTTATCTGAAAATATTAAAACTAAACTTTATTTTCCTCTTCTAGTTGATATACTTGAGCTTGAACTATTTTCAACTACTTATTTAAGAATACTTTTATACCAATTTAGAACTATATCTAGAACTCATTTATCTTTATAAGTTTCTTTTCTAGTATATTAATGTTTTTGCTTAGGATTTTTTCTATAAGCTCATAAGATTATTAGATAATAAGTACTTTAGTATTATTTAGGATGTTAATAGGTTCTTGCTGCTATTTGGTTTAGAGGAGAACAGATATTTTAAATGAAGATATTAAGTAGTAGTAGTACTTAATATTATAATATAATAGAAGTACTCAGCTATAGCTATAAAATAAGTAAAATAGATATTATTCATAAGTATGAAATAATATTAAGTAATTACTTCTTACTATTCTATATAATATCTATAAGGATAGAATTCTATCTCTAGTAGGTATAGTTAAATACTTACTTTAGAATACTAAAGCCTCTTCTAAAAAGTTTTCTATAAGTATAGGTACTGAATCAATTTCTTCAATTATCAACTAATTGACTATATTATAGCTAGTTACCTCTACTCACCTTAGCTACTCATGACCTAACTATCTCATTTTATACTTGATAGTATATATAGCCTTTTAATCTAAGGAGGTCCTTTACTATCTTTAATATATTATTTAGTCTTTAGGTAATATTATTACATTATTTATTATTAGATAACTCGAATAATACTTTCCTCTTTAGTATAGTATACTATTAGTATTTAGGAAACTACTTTACTAACTTATAGTTTCCTATTCTAAAGAATATTTTAGATATATATTAATACCAATAATATTTCTATAATATAGGTCAACTGACTTAAAGAATCTCAAATATAAGGTATATTATATATATAGATCATAGATCTATAGTATCTTAATAAAGAAGGATATTCTATATACTATTACTATTAAAAACCTCTATATAGTTAAAACTATATAGAAAAAATACTATAATAATAGAAAAAGATTTAATATATACCTTTCTAGCTATCTAATTTAACCTACTAGTATAAGAAAAATATTGTTCATTTATATATTTATAGTACTTATTAAGCTTACTATACTTAGTATACTTATTATACTATTTATAATTGAGTTATACAAGCTCTGATATAAGTTATATTTGTTATTTAATTTATAAGTTTATTTAAGGTATAGAGCTTATATAATAGAAAATAAGTATATTTAATTTATATAATAAGAGATTAACTTATTTAGTTTATATAGTAGAGGATAAACTTATTTAGCTTATAGTAAGGGATAAGCTCACTTATAGAATATTAAGCTTACTAGAAGCTTATAAGCTTATTTAGCTCTTTATATTTATTATATTGACTATACTTATTACTTTTATGAAAGATTATATTTATAATATACAAATAATTAGTAATATACTCTAAATCAGTTAAAATAGTAACTAGAAAGATTAAATAATTATTTCTAATATTACTTATATACCCAAATAATCTAATAATATCTCTTTAGCTATATTCCAGCTGTCTGATAGTATTAATAGTAAAGAAGAGATAATTAGCTAGAATTATTAATCTCTTTAATTGAAGTAAAGTAATAGTAGTAGTTACTTCTTAATTTCAATAATAAAAATTGCAATAATAAAGTACTTTAGTAGCCTTAATTTAAATCTAAACTATAAGAAAATTATAATTAATAAGTAACTACCTTTATATACATTCTAATAACTATAATTCTAATTATACTTATAATCCTATAGTTTTAGATAAGTACCTTTTTTAATACCTTAAACAATTTAATATAGTCTTTTATTAAAAAATATTATATTTATTATTAAAGTCCTAATACTTAGTATTAAAAATAAAATCTCTTCAGATTCTTTAGTATTAGAGTTAAGTTATAATCTTCTTAAGATATATAAGAAGATATCCTATTATCATTATATAGTCCCTCAAATAATTTTAGTAAGATAATATTAGGTAACTGATAATATATTAGACAATTTAATTAAGGCCTATCTAGAACTTCCTTGAGATTTATCATATTAGAGAATAAATGGTCTTGTAATATTAGATAGATCTCTAAATTTTATAGTATTTGAATCATATGATAATATTAGTTTGCTAAATGACTAAGGCTTATTATTACTATTATTATAGCTATTTCTTTTATTAATACACTTAAGAGTATATTTATATGTTTGAGTTATAATAATAATTATAATAATATACCTGGCTAATCAGAGTAGGTATCAAGTTACTAAGGTACTTTATTAATATAATTTTCATTATTAAAATTAAGAAGTAACTACTGTCATGCTCATATTACTTTGGACTTCTATTATCTTTGGAAAGCCTATTCTTAGTATGTTTTTGGGAAGTCTATCCTTAGTAGTCGGCCTTAGTCACTAGTGGCTTTTTGTATATATATCTTCTTTGCTTGTGCTTTTCCCTTTGCTCCCTATCCAATATTTTGTATATACCTATATAGTTCTAATTCTCCTATATCTAGGTACTCCTTCTTACCTTGTCCTTACTTTTATTCTATTTAGTGTACTTCTTAGTTACCTTGCCCCCACTTGCCTTATTACACTATATTAGATTATTCTGACTAATTGATATGCCACCATATCTGAGACTACTACTACCTAATAAGAAGCCCTCCTACTAGGTATCAGATTTGAGACCTGGTACACTATGCCAATTCTCTTTAACCTAATAGCATTTATAGCCTACCACTAGGAAATTGTTGATATCTTTATAGCTACTCATGCTATAAGAGTATAATTAGATACAAACTTCTAGAATATATAACTCTAACTAGAGTCTACTAATAACGAAATTACCACCTTATGTCAAGACCTCTAGAGTATACAGTGCTAACTGGAGTCTACTGATGATGAGATTACTGCCCTTTGTAAAGACTTCAAAATAACAATTACTGGGCTTACCTATAAGTAAATAACTATACAGAGCCTTAACTATGCTCTGATAGCCCTCGCCCTAATAACAACCCTAATACTAGCTCCTGTAGTAGTGATTACCCCAGTACCTAAGACTAAAAGCCTTCTTACCTCTCTAAAGTTCAATAGCAATAGAACCCACCTCAAGTCTTAAAAAAACTATATCAACCTTAAGCTCAATAGAGATATAGCTAAATTCTCCTCCAACCAATACTACCTATTATATATCTTTACCTTGTTAAAAGGGAAAGTTACTAACTAGATCTAGCTATACTTTCTAGATATAAGAATAAACCTTAATAGTATCCAAGCTCACTTTACTATTCTAAATCGAACTTTTGGAGACCCAGATATAGTAGGTACTACTACTCAAGCTCTCCAAGCTCTAAAGTAATGAAATAATAATCTATCTATATATATAGTAGAATTCTCAAAGTTGGCTGCTGAAGTTCTATGGAATAACTAGGTAAAACTATACTAATTCTAGAAAGGGCTTAGTTATGAGATCTAGCAGGTACTAATTAGCTCCTTAGATATGACTACTCTTAATGAACTTATTAACTAGGCCAGCCACATAGAGTAAAAGCTTGCTAGGCTATATATTAGGTCAAAGACTTTCATACTAGCAATTGCCTATATACTATAGATACTTACCAATAAACCTACTCAATAGATATCTATCTCTACTAATAAGCCAGTATACCTATCATTTGTAGCTGGTAGGTCTATACTCATAGACCTGTCCTCTAGCAGGTTCTGTCTTACCTAAGTAGAAAGAGATCACTATTATAATAATAGTCTCTATATTGTATATAGAAAGGGGGACTATTTTATAACCACTTACCTCTTATGAAAAAACTACCTATTACCTATCTATGCTATATTCGAATTCAGCTATATAGTAACTGATGAGGACCTAAGAAAAAAGATATCTCTTACTCAGTCACTAACATTAGTAAAGAACCTACTCAAGGTTATTTGGTTTTATTATTCTTTTTAATCTCTATTACTTCTATTAATAAATCCTATCTATTTGGCGAATACTTTATTATACCTATCTCTATATCTTTTAATAGAAAAACAATTGCTATATCAGTATTTATAGATTGTGGAGTATCTAGAATTGGCTTTATTAACTAGGCCTTTGTTAGCAAATTCACTATACCTACCTCAAAACTTAAGAAACCTCATATCTTAAATGTTATAAATAGATGCTCTATCTCTTTTGGAGCTATCATTAATATTGTATACTTTCCAGTCTCTCTAGAAGACTATAAAAAAACTCTCCTACTCTTTATCATGAAACTTAAATACTCTATTATCCTAGGTATCTCCTGGCTCCAGATGTATAATATATCAGTCGACTTTAGCTCATATACCTTACAATTTAAAAGTAGCTATTACAAAAAGTATTATAAAGCCTTGAAGGCTACTATAACTAGGCTGTATATACTACTACCTCTGATAATGTACCCAGCCCAAGAAGTTTATCAAACTACCTATGTTGATACTATAAATTCCTCAAAACCCCTAAATATCAACTTTATTAGAGTAGAAGCATTTGTCTACCTTACTAAATAATATAAGTTGAAGGCTCATACCTTTACTATCTATAAGATTAATTTAGCCATTGATAAGCTATGATCCATGAAAGAATAGAAAGCCCTAATTCTAGATGAATACTATAAGTTTATGAATCTATTCTTAGAAAAAACTGTAGAGAAGCTTCCCTCCTATAGGCTATATGATCATACTATTCTATTAGTAGAAGGTAAAACCCCTCCCTATAGCTCTCTTTATAGGATATCCAGAGTAGAATTAGAAGCCCTAAAGAAGTATCTAGAGGAAAACCTTAGTAAGAACTTTATTCAGTATAGCTCATCTCTAGTAGGTACTTCTGTCCTCTTTATTAAAAAGGCTAATAGCTCCCTTTACCTATGTATAGATTGCCATAGATTAAATAAGATAATAGTAAGGAACTGATACCCTCTACCCTTGATCCAATAAACTCTGAGTAGGTTATTAAAAGCCAAGTAGTTTAGTAAGCTAGATTTAAGAGAGACCTATAACTTAGTACAGATAGCTGAGGATGAAGAGTAGAAAACTACTTTTTATATTCAATATAGACACTTCGAATATAATGTTATATCCTTTAGCCTAATAAATACCCTAGTCTCCTTTTAGTATTTTATCAATAATACCTTATAAGATTTTCTAGATATATTCTATATAGCTTACTTAGATAATATCCTTATCTATTCAGACTTGCTAGTAGAATATAAGGTCCATATATGACAAGTTCTGGAAAGGCTTGAGCGAGCTGAGCTATACTTCAAACCAGAGAAATATTTATTCTATATATAAAAAATAAAGTATTTCAGATTGATCATAACTATGGAAGGCATTACAATAGACCCTGCAAAGATTGCTATAATTTAGGAGTAGAAAACCCCAGCTAATCTTAAAGATATACAGGCCTTCCTAGAGTTTACAAACTTCTACTGGTGTTTTATACTAGAGTATTCTAAGATTATAGTACTTCTTATAGTCTTAACCAAAAAAGACTAATAATTCTAATAGAATTAGGCAGCTCAGTCAGCCTTCAAAAACTTAAAGAAAGCCTTTTGTTCAGCTCTTATTCTATAATAAGAGATATTATTTCTTATTATTTTATTTATCTTGTATTTTCTATATCTGTTATTATTCCATAACTACCGAATCTAGTAGTTAGTTATTCAGTAGAACTTGCCATCTCATATATACCCTCGAAAATGTAGCACAGCCCTAGCATAGCCCCATTCCTATGACTTATGTATTCCCTATGACTCATATATTCTTATGACTTATGTAGCACTGCTTCGCAGCAAGTGTCATATTCTATGTATCCTGAACTATTAGATACATTATTGAACAAGTATAAAAGAAGCACAAATTCCCTTCTAGAATCTCCTCCATAGACTACTCAGATAGACAATAACTGACTACAGATCAGTTAGTTAGCAATTAATCTAAGCAGAGATTATACCTCTTAATTAACATTCCTAATGGAACTCCTCACCTTATAACTACCCTTCTGAGGCAATCCCTCAACAGAACCGGTATACACATATATCCGTTCTAGTAGATATAGATTATATAAATGGTATCGAATGACTACTATCTAGTATCATTCATTACATTTTTTTTAATATCCAAAGTTAATCTCTACTACATATAACCTCTCATCTCAAGGCCTGATCAACCTTAACGATACTCTCTTACACTTTTTAGTATAACATATCTCGAATTTAGCAACAATATTATAAATTCAGCTAGCTATAACAACAACTCACAAGACATCAGACTCTCAACTATAGTATAAGCACAAGACTTAGAAGTAAGCTAAGCAAAGCTCTAACAGGCAGTGGTTCCCCATATAAAAGTATCCCACCCCTGTTCTTGACACTTTTCCTAATATTCTTGACAAAGAAACTTGCACTTCTGGCAATCCAAAATACCATACTGGAAACAAAAAACATAGTACATAAACGAAAAACCAGTACTATAGGTCCTAGGAATAATCGGCGCAACAAGGAAACGATTATCATCTCATGGCTCATGAACTGCCTCCTCCATACCAGACAATATCTCAATAAAAGTCTCAACACTCTCAATATCTACTTTAACATTATAATCAGAAAACGAAACATTCTTGCTGAATGACTGAGAAGTAGGAGATGAATCAGGTCTATAAAATGTATTTAGACTCTGTCAAGCTGCTATACTATCATCACCATCAACCAAGCCAACATTATCCTTAGTCGAGTAGATATCCAACAAATCTTTTTCAACAACACCACCAGAATAATAAGGCGCTAAAATAGAAAAATAACTTGAAGATCGAATCTGTTGATCAAATCTAATAGGTTGCAGAGCGATAATCGACATCGAAGTGAACCTAAATAAGAATCAGCCTCAGACAGAATAGCATCTGCAGCTGGAAAACAGACTAAGAAGTCAAGATATTTAATTATACTACCTAAAGAAATTCAAGAATTAGTTAAACGCACTCCCAAAAAGACTAGAGTCATTGATTCTGCCACGGAAGGAGTAATAGATCCAAGTTATAAAGAAAAAATAACTCTGAAACCTATGTCTGATTATCCATCAGACTATGAAATCATATTTGAAATAGTTCTTTCCTAAGCAATAAAAACATTTTTTGACAAACATATACCCCACATATATGAAATCTTAAAATATGTTTAAATCCTTAAAGTAACATATGAATATCATCCTGCAGATACTGGACTCTTAATAGAAGCAGCAGTAAGATACTATCTATAGCAAACATCATATCCATTTAGAGAAAAGGATTTGGAACTGGGAGCATTTCTTAGAGAGGAACTAAGAAAACTAATAGTAGGACTTTTGAAATAGAAGCATTGGCTTATAGAAAATTAGGATAAATTAATAGCCTTTATGCTAAGTAATACTCACCTGCAAGAAATTCCCACTTCAGCAGAAGATTGGTTTAAACCAATCCCAGAATTACCTGAAACTTTTATTCGAACTCCAACAAAGGATAAAAGCAAAGGTAAAGAGTCTACTCAGAAGAATACTATATCAGCACAAGAAGCAAGAAGCTCCAAAACTCCTCCACCTCCTCCAGACAAAACATAGGAACCAGATGACAATAAAGAAGATGAAGATAATAACAGCAATAATGGAAAAAATGAAAATACTGGTCAATAACAACAACAACAATTTGGAGCACAAGGCGGACCAGATGACAATGATCCAAGTGATAGCTCTGACTCAGATGATAGTATCTCATCAGTAGCCAATATACCCAAACCTAAAAGGACTTAGTGAGAAAAATCGGTAGAACATCAACAATGGGAATCTACCACTAGAATGATTTTGGCAAACAACCTCATTTTACCCAAAAAAATCAAAGGAATCAAAATTGATTTACTAGAGAAACTAGACGGCACTAATAAGAAATGGCGAGACTCATAATATTTTAACTTTTAGGTAATAGCAGTTCAACATTGGTTGAAGATAAAAGGAATTGATTTAGAGAAGATCAAAGTATTAGAAATTCTAGGATTTCTACTTCAAGGAAGCACACTCACAACCTATAATCAATATCTAAGAGAAAAAGGGAAGAAAACGAAATTCTTTAGCTTTATAATGGTACTCAGAGATTTTCTGATACCGTCCACTAGCAAAGACATTTTATGGAAGCAATGGGAAACTGCTACATCTTACAAGGATGGACGACATATGGGCATCAAACAATTTGCCAACTGGCTCACCGAAATGCAAATTAAATTGATTGATACTAAAGGTAAACAATTAATATCAGAAGAAGTCAAAAGAAGGAAGTTTCTTAATTACCTACCTGCATATATGTCAGCAACATTAATTCCATTAATTAAAGACGAATAGATATATAACTAACTTGTACATCAAGCAGAGTCATATGAAGTATCAAAGAAAGAAATAGCCCTACCACACACACTAACTAGACCCTGCTGACAAATCGA
>WHUY01000292.1:0-16485 GCA_015179035.1 Tirmania nivea
GTAATGTTCCTCTTTTGTAAGAACATTACCCTCACCTACGATCGAATATAGGCATTCACATCCGCTTTGGTCTGGTTATTATTTGGCCCAGCATTAAGCCCTAGAATATCTGTTTTCATTTATGCTGGTACCTATGTTAGTCAAATAGTTTGCTAGATATTTAGCCCCCTTATAGTACTGACCACCTAATGTTTTGTCAGCACCTTATGTATAGATTATTCAGCCTGAGGAGCCGCCTCCTTTTCCTCATCAGAAGACTCATAAACCCTTTTCAATAGATAAGGGGTTCAACTTTGACCACCGTGGTTTTCTTCTTTACTAATAATCTCATAAGAGTTTTCGAAGTTTTGGCTAATTCGAGGATTTCTGGCTCTTTACTCTCATTTGGGTTGGTAATCGAAGTAATTGATATATTACTCTTATCATTTCTGAGGCTGTGAGCTACTGGCATAGCTGGGGCCTCTGCTTTCCTTCGGGCTTTAAAAGCACCCATGATTTAATTTCGATAAGAATTAGATATAGAGAAAATTAGTAGTGTTCACTGAACAGATAGAGTTGTAGATAGGTTGTATATAGATATTTAGACTATGGATTATTATGATTTAAGTATTTGGTTACTGTCGGTTTATTCTAGACTAGCCAATATTATAGACTTCACTACTATTGGTTATAACTTACTTTGGCACTTACTCCCAAAAAAAAAGTTTTGTTCCAGACTTACCTTTAGAGAGGCTACTACTAGTCAGACTAACTGAGTTCGATACTATTAAGGCTGACGTAAGTAATGTTAGTGATTAGATATAGAAGGTAATCAAACAGGAATAGAATAATCATATTTAAAGTTGTGAGATAAATCGGAAATCAGTAGAAGCTCTCCTCCAATTAATCCAAACTTATAAACATAAGTTCAAGAACTTATAAGAGCAACCATTTGATCGATCGAACCCTACCAAGTGAACTTGATCAATAAATACTAATAGTTTTATCCACGATGTATACAGTGGCCTAGTCGATGGTCTTGTACCTCCACTACCACTACCTCTAATACCATTATCTCTACCTCCATAAGTCAAGAAGATAAAGGTTCTTTCTGAGAAAAAAGAACCTCGAAATCTACCTCTGCCTCTGAAGTTTGATAGAACTTCAAGTAAACTCAAAAAATTTCTAATTAAGGTAGATCATACTTTTGAATGCATGCCACTAACATACTCTACCTATAGTGAGAAAATCTTGTTCGTACTAGACCTGCTTATAGAAGAAACTAGTACCTAGTATTATGCCAACTAAAACAAGCAAACACTAGACTCTAACTTCGGATGGATAGAATGGGATATATTTAATATTTTCAAATAAGAATTTATTAATATCTATCAAAATCAGTATGAGCAGTGGGACACAAAGGTCTCCTTTAAAAAGAAGTTTTAAAAGAAGGGTGAAGCTATGAAGGACTTCATTGCCTAAGTCAGGGTTTATCAATTGGTAGCCGAGCTACTATGAGAACAGTTTTGGGAGCACCTAATTGAAGCTATTCAACCTGAGACCAGAGCTCACATAGTCTGAGTCAGTACTGAAAAGGATATCTTAGATAAAGTACTAGCTAGTATAGAAATATACTTCCAAGTAATTACAAATACTAGGTTCCAGGTAGAGTATGAGAAAGTAAGGGAGGCATATGTACAAAGTCAGTTCTATCAGAAAGAACAGACTGCTAGTACGAAAAAGGAGGCAGCTTCTATTTCTAAGACTATGAAGAAGAAGTCCAAGAACCTCAAGGACAGAATCTCTAAGCCAAAGCAGAAGGCAAAAACCAAGCTTAATACCAAATCCAAACTCAAGTCCAATACTTCCTCTAAGAAGGAAAAAGAGCCTGGCCAAGATATAGTTACCTATGCTATATAAGTAGGCTTGGAAAAGGGATATACAGTATATCAAATGTGTAGATAAAAACTATATGATGGGTGACTATATAGTTAGATAGAAACCCTCAGCAGAGTCAAAAGGAAAGAGTAAAGCTAAGGAGGAAGTAAAGAAAGTGGTAATAGTGGCAGCCGTGGTAGAACCACTGGAGATTTCTTTTGGTAAGATCATTAGTAGTGACAAATTGGACTATGTAGAAAATTTGGACTGTTAGGGATATGGACTATCTAGTATATCGGGTCAGATGGTCTCATAGGATTTGTTTTCCATTTTTGTTAGGAAGAAGGGTATCTCTATTGGTAGCTAGAAGGAAGAACATATTGGAGAACCTATAGATATCGACTACACTTTTATTAGTTCTATTTCTCATAATTTATCTTCTTCTATTTTTCTTTTTTTACAAAATACAAAAAAAAAGACAAAAAGCAAAGCCGATAATAAGGTAGCTCCTCTTATCGGCGAACTACAAAAAAGACTACAAAAGATAGCAGTACTGGATATTTTATTAGATTGAATTAAAGATTTCTCTTTAGCAGAAAAATTAGGTATAAAGATATTGAAGTCTGATGGGTTAAAGTTCTTTATTTCTATTAAGTTATCTTAGTTATATGGAGGAATTAAAAGGGAACTTTCTATTAATACTTTGGTTAACACTAGCATGGAAGCCACGATTTTTGATTTAGATTTTATTAAGCAGATAATATTGCTTTAGGTTAAGGGGAAGAAAAGACTGAGATTAGAGATCGCCGACAGCTCGATTCTCAAAAGGTTTGGCATAGTGCAGGTCTAGAACCTGCAGATAGAAGTCCCTAATACAAGATCAGGGCGAAATAAAACCCTTGACGTGATAACTGAGGTTGTGTACCTCAAACTAGATCTTCTACTCATTTTGAAGATAGATTGGATCATTACTAATTATAATAAGTTATGAGTTACTACTCTTTATGGGCTTAAGCTTAAGAGGGCATTAGAAATCGAGGAGGTTACTGATTTCGCTGACTTTTATGAAGTACTTGTAGAGACTCAGTATGTTGAACTTATTGAGATTAGGGAATGGGATTATCAGAAGTTTACAAATAAGAATATTTGTAAGGTTATGAAAATAACTGCGAGTAAGAACCTAGAGGAACTTGCTAATTGATTGCTATCTTAGTATAGGGATTTTGCAAAAATCTTTAGAAAGGAGATACAATCTGCCCTTCCTTCTTATAGTCTATAGGCCATGACAATCGAATTGGAAGAAGGAAAAAGTCTGTCGTCAAGAAAGTTATACCCCCTTTCCTCTAATAAACTAGAGCTTCTCAAAGAATATCTTGACGAGATACTCCAAACTGGCAAGATTAGACTAAGCAAAAGCAGTGCTGACCCTCCAATTTTCTTTATCAAATACTCTAATAGCAAACTTCGAATAGTCATAGACTATAGAGGTCTCAATACCATTATCAAGAAAGATAAGTATCCCCTGCCACTTATAACCACTTATATGGAACAAGTTGGCACTTTACCAGTTTTCTCCAAACTTAACTTAAAACCTAGATTTAACTTGCTAAGAATAGTAGCCAGAGACGAGTAGAAAATAGTATTCAAGACCAAATATAGCTTGTACGAGTATATAGTTATGTCTTTTGGGCTAACTAATGCTTCATCTATCTTTCAATAATATGTTAACAATATTCTATTTGAGAGAATCAATTGAGAGATCATTGTATATATTAATGATATCCTTATATACACTCAGACTAAGGAGAAACATGTCGAGCTCGTCTGTTGGGTGTTATAAGAGCTAACGGAGAATAACTTTTGTATCAATATTGACAAGTGTATCTTCTATATCCTTGAGGTAGAATTCGTGGGATTTAAGGTCGGTACTAAAGGAATACAAATGGGTCAGAAAAAGGTTGAGGACATCCTCATATGGCAAGCCCCTCAGAATGTCAAAGAAGTATAGAAGTTTATTAGTTTTGCTAATTTCTATTGCCAGTTTATTAAAGGCTTTAATAGTTTAGCTCTCTCGATTCAAACACTTATGCATAATAGAGTTCCTTGTAATTGGATACAGCAGTATTAAATGGCCTTCTATGAACTGAAATATAGGTTCACTATAGCTCCTATACTATGCCATTATTATTCTGAATGACTAAAGATAATCGAGATAGACATATCCGATCTGGCAAAGACTGGTATCCTATCTTAAAAGGAACTAGATAGTCGTTGGTACCTAGTCGCTTACTACTTGAAGCATTTGATCTCCGCAGAGCTTAATTATGATATCCATGATAAGGAACTGGTCGTAATTGTCAATTGCTTTCAGAAATGGAGACACTTCTTGATAGGTACCCCTAAAGAGATAATTGTGTATACAGATTATAAGAACCTTGAGTACTTTAATTCTATAAAGTTACTCAATCAAAGGCAGGCTAGATGGGTAGAAATACTAAGCCAGTTCAATTTTAGGATTATCTATCGCTCAGGTAATAAGAATAGTAAGGCTGATGCGTTTTCCCATTAGGTTGATCCTAACCTCGAAGAAGAGGGGAAGAAGCAGGACTATATGATTTGAATGTTCAAAATTAGTTAATTCTAACTAGGTTCGGGTAAGGAGAAACTAGTAACATAATGAATTATAGCAGTGAAGGCCTTACAGATAGAAGAATCAAGTTGGTTGAAGGAAATCCTAGAGGTTGGCCTTATAGATGAAAAGTGGTTAGGGATTCAAAATATATTGAAGTTTAGCAAAGAGTATTCTAGTCTTGAGTACTACGATTTGGAAGATAATATGGTAACCTATAAAAGATGTTTATATATTCCTGACAATAACTCTTTCAAGCTAAAAGTAACATTTCAGAGCTATGATACTAAAGTTGCAAGATACTTCAGACGCGACAAAACCCTCAAACTAATGAAATGAAATTACTACTGGCCGATTATGGAAGATTAGGTATATGACTACGTCCGTATATGTGATACTTACTACCATAACAAGACAGTGCGATACAAAAAATATAGTAAGTTTATACCTCTTCCGATCTTCTATAGGCTGTGAGAATATATTTCGATGGATTTCATTACTGATTTACCTCCAGTTAAGAAGTATAATCAAATCTGGGTTATTGTTGATAAGTTTACTGAGATAGCATATTACATTCCTTTGAAGAACCGAAAAGCTAAGAAGTTAGCTGTCACGGGGTGATATCCAGCCCTACCATAGGTACTTGAGCTCCTATAGAACGACCCTAGATATCCACATGGACTCTAGGTATACTCATAGCAGTGTGGTACAAGCTTTTCTAATACTTATCTATAAAAGATAAGTATATGAAATAGGTATGAACCTTGGAGTGGTATATAACTATCATAGATAGTTAAGACCCTTATGACACGCCCATAGACCCTTGAGGGTGCTACGGTTTAAGTTTCATAAGTATCTGATCAATGGTTCAATAGTTACACCTAGAACAATACACTGACTATATACACATATACTAGCTATATTAGCTGTTACTCTGAAGTCTTGGCGTTACCCTGAACTGAAGTTATTACCCTGAACTTTAGGAAAATAACTCGGTAAAAATAAATAAAATAATGAAGCCACGAGGGCGTACTTTAGATCAAAGTACATCCGATAACATTATAAGGAAGTATATTCTGGGCCAAGGCCAAAGATAGGCTTAAAATATAAAGTTCTCTGAATTAAATATTTTAAAGTTATATCTAGGCCTATTCATCACCCTGATTCCATTTCCACAATCCATCTTATGATTGGAGTAATACTCGTGGAGTTATAAGACCTTTAGTAAGGTTAATTAAATCCACGAGGATATTTATTTATTACTGATAACAACTCCGCGAATAATATGGGCATCGAGATGAATTAAGATTCTATGATCTTTCACGCATTGGCGCCTATCCAATGATAATCTATTTGTGATCCACGAGTCTTTATTAATAGAATTATGAGCAGTTGAATATTATTTTCAACGGATACTAGATGCTATTAAGAAAATTCTACCGTAAGCTCAAATAAGATGACTCTACGATACTGTTGAGTATTTATTCGATAGTATCGGGAATTGGGGTTATATCAGAAGTAGAAATTAGTTATTTCGGCTAAGTATTCTTTAATAGAATAAGTCGGCTTAAGCGAAGTATATGAAACTTGTGGGCTTGGGAATCTTCTCTACGTTTGGGCTAGTAACCTGTGATAATAAGCATAGATTACGACTACGTTAACAAAGGTGTGGATGGTATAATACTTAGGAAGAAATTTTGAAGAAGTGATAGGTAGGTACACATCCCTCAAAATATTTTATCAAAAAATATCTACCATCATTGCGCATCATAAATAGTAATAGTAGTTCCCAGTTGAATCCAATTCTACTATCAGGAGTATTCAAAAGCAAGAGCACCTTGAGTACACGAAGCCTACAAAGTTCTAAGTCTAGTAAAACTTTACATCTAATTGACATAGGATTTATTTTGTATTATAAAATAACATCCGTCGAGAGAGACTAAAGTGGAATTGAACTTTACTGCTATAGGATTATATTCTATGTTGCGGAATAGATATTATTGCGGCAGGATAAGTACGGCCGTCTTATTTTCTAGTTGCAAAAGCGCTATAAGGGTTAATAAGGCCTCTGTGATATTACTTTGTAGACAAGTAATTCTTATCTTATTTATATATCACATACTTAAATCATTATATCTAACTCCCAGATATCAAGAGGGCCCAGCTAGCCCTACCGATCCATAACATTACCTGATGTTATACCCCGTGCTATTACATAACGCCCACATAACCTTCCGCAATCTGGAACAGATACGGAAGATAATATGCCAATGGAAGATATCCTCTCACGAGGAATGGGATCTTCTAGACAACCATTCTATTCCCCTGATGAATTAACATCATATCTATAAGGGTTTCTATCGGATCTATTATGTCGCATAGACCCACCAACTCAATGACCATTATGGCAAGCAGGTAGCAATACCTCCTCGCAACGTCCACCACGCCCTACTCGAGCTACATACCCCACAATAAGTCAAGAACAGTACGACCAATTATTGGCTCGTATTATTCGAGACGGCGCTTCCAAGTTCGAATGCTATCGAGCTGAAATCTTAGACCTTACCAGAGGTCTTTAAGCATAAGCAACTCTCTTAGTCGAAGCTTAGAAAGCTCACAAAGTAGCTCAAGAGGCTTACCAAGCAGTTTTTAAGGGCACAAAGGCCACCTACAAAGACTTAAAGTTACTACAACAGCAGGTAACCGAGGAGGTAGCAGCACTCAAAGGACAAACTGCAGGATAAGAAGATGCTATTAAATGATTAACAGTATCTATCAGTGAGGTATTGGAAAAATAGTGGGAATCGCTAACTGACAAGCTTACACAGGATACGGGTATAATCATAAATGCGGCAAAGACAGAGTTCAATACAATCAAAGCCAATGTAGGAAAAGTAAGTGATTGGATACAAAAGGCAATCAAGCAGGAGCAAGATGATCATATTTAAAGTTGTGAGACGAATAGGGAATCAGTCGAGGCTCTTTCCCACCTAATTCAAACTCACAAACGCAAGCTCAAGGACCTCCAAGAGCAGTCAATCGACCAACCAAACCCTACTAAACATACCCAATCTATCCATACTGACAGTTTTATCTGCGATGTTCACACTGGTCTAGCAGGCGGTCTCATACCTCCACCACCACTACCTCTACCACCACCATCTCTTCTTCCTCCAGCAAAGAAGACTAAGGTTCTCTCTGAAAAGAAAGAACCCTGAAACCTCCTACTATCTCTGAAGTTCGATGGAACTTCGAGCAAACTCAAGGAATTCCTTATGAAGGTAGATCACACCTTTGAATATATGCTACTAACATACTCTACTCATAGTAAAAAAATCCAGTTCATTGCGGATCTATTTACAGAAGGAGCCAGCACCTGGTATTATGCCAATCAACACAAGCAAACACTAGATGCTAACTCTGGATGGGTTAAATGGGACATGTTTAATATTTTCAAATGAGAATTTAATAATACCCATCAAAACCAGCATGAGTAGTGGGACATAAAGGTCTCCCTTCAAAAGGAGTACCAAAAGAAAGGTGAGTTAATGAAGGATTTCATCGCTTAGGTCAGGGTTCATCAGTTGGTAGCTAAGCTACTACGAGAACAGCTCTGGGAGCACCTAATCGGCGCCATTTAGCCTGAGACTCGGGCTCACATAGTCCAAGTCAGTACTGACAAGGATATTTTTGATAAGGTGCCAGCTAGCATAGAAATGTGCTTTTAGACAATCGCTAATATCGGGTCTCAGGTTAAGTATGAGAAGGTTAGGGAGGCACATGCCTAGAACCAGTTCCGTTAAAAAGAACAGGTAGCTGGTGCGAAAAAGGAGGTGGTACCCACTCCTAAAACTATGGAGAAGAAGTCCGAAAACCTTAAGGACCGAATCTCTAAGCCAAAGCAGAAGGCAAAAACCAAGCCTGATGCCAAATCCAAACTCAAGTCCGATGCTTCCTCCAAGAAGGAAAAAGAGCTTGGCCAAGATAAGGTTACATATGCTATGTGGCAGGCTCGGAAGAAGGATATGCAGTATATTAAGTGTGGAGATAAAAACCACATGATGGGTAACTGTACAGTTAGATGGAAACCATCAGCAGAGTTTAAGGGAAAGGGTAAAGCTAAGGAGGAAGTTAAGAAGGTAGCAATAATGGTAGCTCTAGTAGAGCTACTTGAAGTTTCATTTAGTCGGATAATCAGTGATGACGAGTTGGATTATGGGGAAAATTTAGACTATTAGAGATGCGGGCCATCTAGTTCGTCGGGTTAGATGGTCTCGCAAGATTGGTTTTCTCTTTATGTTATTAAGAAGGGCATCTCTATTGGTAGCTGGAAGGAGGAATATATTGGGGAACTCATAGATATTGACCCCACTTTTATTAGTTCTGTTTCTCGTAATTTATCTTCCTTTGCCTTTTCTTTACAAAATACAAAAAAAGGGACAAAATGAAAAGCCAATAATGAGGTGGCTCCTCTTGTCGGCGAACTCTAAAAAAGACCATGAAAAGTGGCAGTACTGGATATTTCTTTGGAAGGAATAAAGAATCTCTCTTTGACAGGAAAATCAGGTACAAAGGTGTTGAAATCAAATGGGCTGAAGTTTCTTATCTCTGTTAAGTTATCTTTGATATACGGAGGAATAAAAAGGGAACTTTCTATTAATGCTTTGGTTGACACTAGTACAGAAGCTATGATTTTCGATTCTAATTTTATTGAACAGATGATGTTGCCTTGGGTTAAGAGGGAGAAAAGACTGAGATTAGAGAGCGCTGACAGCTCGATGCTCAAGAGGTCTAGTATAGTACAGGTTCGGAACCTGCAGATGGAAGTCCCTAATGTAAGATCAGGATGAAATAAAACCCTTGACCTAGTAACTGAGGTTGCGTGTCTCGAACCAGGTCTTCCACTCATTTTGGGGATGGATTGGATCATCGCCAATTATGATAAGCTACGAGTCACCACTCTTTATAGACTTGAGCTTAAGAAGGCATTGGAGATCGAGGAGGTCACTAATTTCACTGACTTTGACGAAGTTCTTGCAGAGACTCAGTATATCGGACTTATTAAGATTGGGGAATGGGATTATCAGAAGTTCGCAAATAGGGACGTTCGCAAAGTTATGAAAATAACTGTGAGTGAGAACCTAGAGGAACTTGCTGATCAATTGCTATCTTAGTACAGGGATTTTGCAAAAATCTTTGGAAAGGAGATACAATCTGCCCTTCCCTCTCATAGTTCACAGGACATAACAATTGAGTTAGAAGAAGGAAAAAGTCCGCCATCAGGAAAGTTGTACCCTCTCTCCCCCAATGAACTGGAGCTTCTCAAAGAATACCTCGACGAGATGCTCCGAACCGGCAAGATTAGATAAAGCAAAAATAGTGCTGGCATTCCTATTTTCTTCACCAAACAACCTAATGGCAAGCTTCGAATAGTCGTAGACTATAGAGGTCTCAATGCCATTACGAAGAAAGATAAGTATCCTCTGCTACTCATGACTACTCTCATAGAACAAGTTGGTACTTCATAGGTTTTCTCCAAACTCGACTTAAAACTTGCATTTAACTTGCTAAGAATAGGAGTTAGAGATGAGTGGAAGACAGGATTCAAGACTAGATATAGCTTGTATGAGTATACAGTTATGCCTTTTAGGCTAACTAATGCTCCGTCTGTCTTCCAATGACATGTTAACAATATTCTATCTGAGAGAATCGATTGAGGGATCATTGTATATATTGATGATATCCTTATATATACTCAGACTAAAGAAGAACATGTCGAGCTCGTCCGTGGGGTATTGCAAAAGCTAACGGAGAATAACTTTTATGTCAATATAGACAAGTGTATCTTCCATGTCCTCGAGGTAGAATTCGTAGGATTTAAGGTCGGCACTAAAGGGATACAAATGGGTCAGAAGAAAGTCGAGGACATCCTCGTATGGCAAGCTCCTTAGAATATTAAAGAGGTGTAGAAGTTTATTAGTTTTGCTAATTTCTATCGCCGGTTTATCAAAGGCTTTAGTAGTTTGGCTCTCCCGATTCAAACGTTAACACACAATGGAGTTTCTTGGAATTGAATACAGCAGTATCAAAAAGCCTTCAATGAGCTAAAATATAGGTTCACTACAGCTCCGATACTATACTATTATCATCCCAAACGACCAAAGATGATCGAGATAGATGCGTCTGATCTGGTAAAAGCTGGTATCCTATCTCAGAAGGAACCAGATAGTCGTTGGCACCCTGTAGCTTATTACTCAAAGCGTTTCATTCCCGCAGAGCTTAACTATGATGTTCACGACAAAGAAATGGTCGTAATCATTAACTACTTTCAGGAATAGAGATACTTTTTGATGGGTACCCCGGAGGAGATAATTGTATATACAGACCATAAGAACCTTGAGTACTTTAATTCTACGAAGTTACGCAATCGAAGGCAGGCTCGTTGGGTGGAAATACTAAGCCAGTTCAACTTTAGGATCATCTACCGCCTAGGTGACAAGAATAGTAAAGCTGATGTATTTTCCCATCAGGTTGATTCTGACCTCGAAGAAGAGGGGGAGAAGTAGGACTACACGATTCAGATGTTCAAACCTAGTCAATTCCAACTAGGTTTAGGTGAGGAGGTACTAGTAACGTATTGAATTATGGCAGTAAAGGCCTCACAGACTGAAGAATCAATATGGTCGAAGGAAATCCTAGAGGCTAGCCTCATAGATGAGAAGTGGTTAGGGATTTGGAACACGTTGAAGTTTGGTAAAGAGTATCCCAGTCTTAAGTACTATGGTTTAGAAGATGATATAGTGACCTATGAAAGACATTTGTATATTTCTGACAACAACTCACTGAAGCTGATGGTAGCATTCCAGAGCTATAATGCTAAAGTTGCAGGATACTTCGGACATGACAAGACCCTCGAACTAATGAAACGAAATTATTACTGGCCGAATATGGAAGAATAGGTATGTAACTACATCCATACATGCGACGCTTACCAGCACAACAAAACAGCGCGACACAAAAAATATGGTAAGCTTGTACCTCTTCCGATTCCCTATAGGCCATAGAAATATATTTCGATAGATTTCATTACTGATTTACCTCCAGTCAAGGGGTATAATCAAATCTGGGTTATTGTTGATAGGTTTACTAAGATAGCTCATTTCATTCCTTTAAAGAACCAGAAGGCTAAGGAGTTAGCTGGGATATTCGTCAAGGAAGTGTGGAGACTACATGGGTTGCTAAAGAGGGTTGTTTCGGATAGGGACTTAGTGTTCACAAGTTTATTTTGGATGGAAGTTATGCGGTTATTAGGAGTTGAGTTGGATAAGTCCTCAGCATATCACCCTCAAACGGATGGTCAAACTGAACGAGTCAACCAGATCCTAGAGTATTATTTACAGACATATTGCTGTTGAGATCAGGATAGCTGGGTTGAGTTACTTCTATTTACTGAGTTCTATTACAATAACACTATCCACTCTAGTACTAAACGTACTCTCTTCTACGCAGCATATGGCCAACATCCTGAGAACAACTTCCAGAACCCAATCGAGGCCTCAACCGAATCTAACAACCCTGAGGTAGCTAAGACAGTCGAAACTCTAGACGCAATAAGAGAGGCAATAAGGGAGAATATAAAGGCAGCACAGGCCTGCATATCAAAATACTACAATCTTAAGGTGGCAGAGAAGGAACCAATATTTAAGGTAGGAGACTGGGTCATGGTCAATGCTAAAAATATTAAGACTAGGCGTCCGACTAAGAAGCTTGACTATAAGCTTCGAGGAAAGTTCAAAATCAAACGACTCATCGGTACTTATGCCTATGAGTTAGAACTTCCTCTAAGTATAGGCAAAACCCACTCCGTCTTCCATATTAGTCTGTTGGAACCCTACCACCTTAACACGATTGCCGGCAGATGTTCGCCAACACCCTCTTCTATCGATCTCGAAGAATCGGAGTACCAAATAGAGAAAGTTAGTACGAGTAAGCTTTGGAAAGGAAGAGTAATGTACTTGGTTTTCTGGAAGGGTTACAGTCCTGATGATAATACATAGAAACCATACGAGAACTTGAAGGATTGAGGCTCTGAAATCGTTCGGAAATTCCATCTAGAAAATCCTTGTAAGCCACGGGACTCTGATGTTATCTTATGAGAATTTTTCACTTTTTTCCTATTTAGGCTTTAGGTTTTTTGGAATTATCTTTCACGCATTTTTTATTTTCTACCTGTATTTCTTGTGCCATTTTCTGTCCCAGGGGTGCAATAAGATATACGCAACTGTGTTTCGGTTGTTGTATATGAGGACTGGTCCTCAAGCCCCATCTATAGTCGTTAGTAATAATACTAATTCTATTTGCATAATCAATTAGATTCTTGTAGACAAGAACCTTAAAGGGGGAGGCACTGTCACAGGGTGACATTCAGCCCTACCATAGGTACTTGAGCTCCTATTGAACGACCCTAGATATCCACATGGACTCTAGGTACACTCATAGCAGTGTGGTGCAAGCTTTTCTAATACTTATCTATAAAAGATAAGTATATGAAATGGGTATGAACCTTGGAGTGGTATATAACCATCATAGATGGTTAATACCCTTATGACACGCCCATAGACCCTTGAGGGAGCTACGGTTTAAGTTTCATAAGTATCTGATCAATGGTTCAATAGTTACACCTAGAACAATACACTGACTATATATACATATACTAGCTATACTGGCTATTACCCTGAAGTCTTGGCGTTACCCTGAACTGAAGTTATTACCCTGAACTTTAGGAAAATAACTCGGTAAAAATAAATAAAATAATAAAGCTATGAGGGCATACTTTAGACCAAAGTGTATCCGATGATATTATAAGGGAGTATGCCCTAGACCAAGGCTAAAGATAGGCTTAAAATATAAAGTTCTCCGAATTGAATATTTCAAAGTTGTATCTAGGCCTATTCATCACCCTGATTCCATTTCTGCAATCTATCTTATGATCAGAGTAATACCCGTGGAGTTATAAGACCTTTAGTAAGGTTAATTAAATCCATGAGGATATTTATCTATTACTGATAACAACTCCGTGAATAATATAGGTATCGAGATAAATTAAGATTCTATGATCTTCCACGCATTAGCGCCTATCCAATGATAATCTAATTGTGACCCATGAGTCTTTATTAATAGAATTATGAGTAGTTGAAAATTATTTTCAACGGACATTCTACACTATTAAGAAAATGCTACTGTAAGCTCAAATAAGATAACTTTACGATACTGTCGCATATTTATTCGATAGTATCAGGAATTGTCATTATATCGGAAGTAGAAATTAGTTATCTTGGCTAAGTATTCTTTAATGGAATAAGTTGGTTTAAATGAAATATATGAAACTTGCAGGCTTGGAAATCTTCTCTACGTTTGGGCTAGTAACCTATGATAATGAGCGCAGATTACGACTGCGTTAATAAAGGTGTAGATGGTATAACACTTAGAAAGAAATTCCGAAGAAGTGATAGGTAGGTGCGTATCTCCTAAAATATTTTATCAAGAAATATCTACCATTACCGTGTATTATAAATAGTGAGAGTAGTTCCTAGTTGAATCCAATTCTACTATCAAGAGTATTCGAAAGCAAGAGTACCTCGAGTACACGAAGCCTACAAAGTTCTAAGTCTAGTGAAACTTTACATCTAATTAACATAGGATTTATTTTGTGTTGCGAAATAAGATCCGTTGAGAGAGACTAAAGCGGAATTGAACTTTACTACTATAGGATTATATTCTATATTGCGGAATAGATATCATTGCAGCAGGATAAGTACGGCCGTCCTATTTTCTAGTCGCAAAAGCGCTATAAGGGTTAATAGGGCCCCCGTGACATTAGCTGAGATATTTATCAAAGAGGTATAGAGACTACATGGGTTGCCAAAGAGGGTTGTTTCAGATAGAGACTCCGTATTTATAAGTTTATTTTAGATGGAAGTTATGCAGTTATTGGGAGTTGAGTTAGATAAGTCCTCGGTATATTACCCTCAGACGGATAGTCAAACTGAATGAGTTAACCAGATCCTAAAGCATTATCTATAGACGTATTGTTGTTAGGATCAAGATGACTAGATTGAGTTACTTCTATTTGCTGAGTTCTATTATAATAATACTATCCACTCGAGTACTAAACGTACTCCCTTCTACGCAATATATGGCTAACATCTCGAGAACAACTTCCAGAACCCAACCGAGGCTTTAACCGAATCTAACAACCCTGAAGCAGCTAAGATAGTCGAAACCTTGGATACAATGAGAGAGGCAATAAGGGAGAATATGAAGGCAGTACAGGCCCATATATCAAAATACTATAATTTTAAGGTGGCAGAGAAGAAACCAATATTCAAGGTAGAAGACTGAGTTATGGTCAATGCTAAGAATATTAAGACTAGGTATCCAACCAAGAAGCTTAACTACAAGCTTCGAGGAAAGTTCAGAATCAAACGACTCATTAGTACTTCCGCCTATAAGTTAAAACTTCCTATAAGGATAGACAAAACCTATCTTATCTTGTATATCAGTCTGTTAGAACCTTACCACCTTAATACGATTGCCGGCAGACGTTCGCCAATACCCTCTACCGTCGATTTCAAAGAATTGGAATACCAGATACAGAAGGTTAGGACAAGTTAGCTTCGGAAAGGAAGAGTAATATACTTAGTTTTCTAGAAGAGTTACAGTCCTAATGATAATACATAGGAATCATCTAAGAATTTGAAGGATGGAGGCTCTAAATCGTTCAAAAATTCTGTTTGGATAATCCTTGTAAGCTATGAGACCCTGATGTTATCTTGTAAGGATTTTTTATTTTTTCCTATTTAGGCTTTAAGTTTTTGGAATTATCTTTCATATATTTTTTGTTTTCTATCTGTATTTCTTATACCATTTTCTGTCCCAGGGGTACAATGAGACATACGCTACTATGTTTCAGCTATTGTATATAAGGACTGGTCCTCATGCCCCATCTATAGTTATTAGTAGCAATACTAATTCTATTTGTATGATCAATTAGGTTCTTGTAGACAAGAACCTTAAGAGGAGAGGCACTATCATAGGATAACATCTAGCCCTACCATAGAGACTTGAGCTCCTATAGAATAACTCTAGATATCTATATGGACTCTAAGTACACTCATAGCAGTATAGTGAAAGCTTTTCTAATACTTATCTATGAAAGATAAGTATATAAAACGAGTTTGAAGCTTGGAGTAGTATATAACTATCATGGATAGTTAAGACCTTTATGGCATACCCATAGACCCTTAAGGGAGCTATGGTTTAAGTTTCATAAGTATCCGATCAATGGTTCGATAGTTATACTTAGATCAATTTACTGACTATATGCATATATACTGACTATACTAGCTATTATTCTAAAGTTTTAGCATTACCCTGAACTGAAGTTATTACCCTGAACTTTAGAAAAATAACTCGGTAAAAATAAATAAAATAATAAAGCTACGAAGGCGTACTTTAGACTAAAGTGCGTCTGGTAATATTATAAGGGTATGTGCTCTAGGCCAAGGTTAAAGATACAGGTAAAATATAGTGTTCTTTGAATTTAATATTTCCAAGTTTTATCTAGGCCTATTCATCACCTTGATTCTATTTCCGCAATTCATTTTATGATCAGAGTAATATCTGTAGACCTATAAGACCTTTGGTAAGGTTAATTAAATCCATGAGGAAGTTTATTTATTACTGATAATAACTGTATAAATAATATAGGTATCGAGATGAATTAAGATTCTATGATTTTTTACGTATTGACGCCTATCCAATGATAATCTATTTGTTACCCACGAGTCTTTATTAATAGAGTTATAAGCAGTTGAAAATTATTTTCAATAGACACTAGACACTATTAAGAAAATATTACTGCAAGCTCAAATAAGATGACTCTATGATCCTGTCGGGTATTTATTCGATAGTATCGAGAATTGGTATTATATTAGAAG